>BMAU01018400.1:0-303144 GCA_019973935.1 Trichonephila clavipes
GAGCATTGTTTCCATTGATTTTGTTCAATTTCCATTAGAATGCCATATTCACGGGTTGACGGAATCACGTGATCGTGACGTCACATGAATTTAGTCCATTGGCGATTTTTATCTAAATGTCATGGTGATATATGGAATTCAATCTAAAACAAAAAATAAATAATTCCGAAAAAAGTACCTTGGCGACCACTTTTCGTCGCCATAATAAAAGTGCCAAGTGGTCCCCTATACTACACTTTAACCATTGTCACCAAATTAAGACATCACGAAGTGCAAAAAAATATTTTGGCGAGGTTTTTTCATTTGCGGTTCTCTTGTGGCAAAAAAAAAAAAAAAACGTTAGTACTAAGATACAAAAAAAAAAATTATATATTGAATTAAGGTATCCAACTCCCCTAAAATCATGATTTTTTTCAAAAATTGACAAATTTTTTTTATGATTTAATTTATAGGCCATCCTATAAGCTTAATAAAAATACCAAGTGTTTTATTTTCCAATCACTAGAACAAAAATTACAAGTGTTTTAGTAAAAGCAGATGCCATAACTTTACACAACATGACAAACTTTAAAATGCGTTTTACTCGAAATGTGTTTTTTGCGAAAAGTTCAAACGGGGACAGCGATTGCTCAAAAAGTTTTGAAAATAATTTGCTGAAATTTTTTGTGTATGTTATGTATAACAGTAGAAGTGTTTTGATCTTCAGATTTATCAATCGCTGCTTTATTTTAAAATTTACAGTCCTTTATGTGGATATAATCACTTTCTTTTTAATCAATTTCGTATAATCACTAAGATAAAGTGCTCTAGGTTTTGTAAAAATTGAAATATCTCTTATCCTGAAGGTCATTTTTAAACACGAATAATAAAGTAACACATCAAAATTGAAAAATTAAGAATTTTCTCATAAAAATTTTGTACAAAGCGGGCCCCGTTTATGTAATTTTTTGTACATTTTTACCAGTTTTTTCCCATTTTAATAATAATAAATTTTTTTCTGCTTTCAATTTTAAGATTTTTTCCTTAAAATATACTAAATAAATCTAAAAATCACAAAAAAATCCTCATATTTCCATTTTTTCAAAAAAAAGTTGTCGCAAGTAGTCGGATACCTTAAAAAATTATCACCGGAGAGAAAGAAAGAAGGCGCGATAAATATTCAAATTAATTTCATACTAACTAAAGCAGATAACAAAAGCAGAAATACAATACTAACGTTAATTGCAGTTAGAACTGAACTACTCTTATCACGAGGATTTGATTTGTAAAATTAATTATATAGCAAGAAATAAATTCTGAGTGAAATTACTAAAAAAGTAAATTATATTTTGTAAGCAAAATCACCCACACCTAAACATCCCGCGATAGGAGTGGATCAAGACAGTGCTAGTTAGATTTTCTTAATGCAGTGCTATCGCCATCTGTTGTCCAAAATATTATTTATTTTTTGTGAATATATCTTATGATTATTTATCAAACCTCACTTTAATCTGCAATTTATTTAGTTAATGAAAATAATTTATTGTACTATGAAATAAATATGACTGGAAAAGCCAAATATATTGAATTATGTAAATTTCATTAAAATATCTACACTTTGTTTTGCATGAAGAATCCGTTTAAATTTTTCATATTTAAGTTTTTCTGTTAGTGTTTTGTTTCTTCAGAACTGTTTTGGGTAATTTTATCAAAATTAGGCCTTAAATTTCTGTTTTATAGATAATCTTTTAATTTAAATTAATGTTATAATTTCTGTTTGCCTCACACACACAGTTTTATATTTGTTTATTTCTCCTTACTTATGATTGTAGGGGACATAAGTTATATGATACTGTGACTCAAAAGTTAGTTTTTCAGCTAAACAATAATTTGTGAAGCTTTTCCTAACAGAATCTTAGATCATGATTATTTATTCACCAAAAAAATCTTTTACACAGTTTCTTTTTGTCAGAAAAAATAAAACATTACTTTTCTTTGTTAATTGACAAATTCCAAATCTTGCTTATTCTAACAATAAAGTAGAAAATCCTAGCTAGTAGTATAACAAAAAAAGAAAATAGTAAAATTTTTTTAACTGATTACTATATATATTAACAGATTGACAATATTTGAAAAAAACTACCCTCTTAATGTCAGCTGGTGTTAACTAGGTTTTGGCATTTTTCCTACATGTTGCTGTATTTGGCTTCATGGTTTTGATAACCGATAAGTCCTCGTGGAAAAATAGTTAACATTGTTCATCAAGAAGGTTTTCACTGAAACTATCGATGTGATTGAATGCACAGCAAAGTTATTTTCTTATGCACTTTAAAATTCAGTGTTAATGCAATTTCTATCGTGTGGCATCATGATTTGATTTTCTTCCTGACAATCTGTTCTTCATATAGATTTTTGAAGATTTTATACATATACATTGTAAACATTTGTTACATATGCATATATTTCTATGACATTTCCTTTGATTGAAAAAAGGGTTATTTTTTTTTCTTCCTTCATATACAAATACCATGTTCTCATCATTACAGGAAAACAGATAAGATTTTTTGAAATATATATTCCATTTATACCATTTGTGATCCAGAAATGTTTGTAGAAAAAAGATGCAGCGTGATAGGATTTTCTCATTTCTTTTTTTTTGTGTGTGTGTGTGTAATTCCTTTACTATTCAGTGTTGATGGGATTTTACGTCTCATATCATCACGGTTCTACCTTGCCTCTGATAATATGTTTTTCTTTAGTTTTATGAAGATCATTAGCTTTATACATATCTTACTGTCCATATATATTTCAATTATCTCTGTAGTTATTTATCATTGCATTTTCTCATTTGTTTGCTCTTTGCAACAGAATTACAATGATTTTTAATTGAAATATTGCAAATAAATATTGCTTAAAAAATTAATTTTTTATCAACAAGGTTTATTTCACTCATTAGGTTCATTATATTTTTTTTCAACGTAGATCTGTTTTAGAGTTTTTTTTTATTTTTGGTTCTTACTAATTACTAACTACGAGTGAAGACTTAATTACATAATGAGCAGATTAAGTCTCTGCTATGCACATTCATTTCAGAAAACAATAAGTATGAAAAAATTTATTACAGAAAATTAAAAAACAGATTGACTAATTCAAATAACAAGAGACATAATAAAACAATTAACAAAATAAAGCAGAAAAAAAAACGAGAAACCAAAAGTAAAAATTACTAAAAATGTAAATAAAATGCAAAAGCACTTCCGCAAATTCGTTGGACTAATACCGGGATACAAAAATAGCAAGGCAATTCAATTATTTTAGCTTATATATTTTGTAACAGATGGCGCTAGCCCTGCATTAAAGAAAACTATGTGGATGTATTAGCGCTGTCTCAAACCACTCCTTCCCGCGATAATACTATCCGAATGTTGCCAAACCACAAAAAAATTTTAGTTGTTAGAAGAATAATCTTTAAAAAATATGATTTATTCGAAAATTAATACTAATTATATATATATATATATATATATATATATATATATATATATATATATATATATATATATATATATATATATATATATAATATATCGAAGAACTGAAAGATTGGACAAATATTCCAACCGATAAACATAGCTACAGTAAAAATATGTAATAATCATGAAAAACTGCGTGTAAAGTATAAATTTTCCACTTAGTGGAAAACGTGACATCATATGACGTCAAAACACTGGAAATCACTTAAAAAGTTAATTTTAAAAAATTTAGAAAGATCTACGAAATAAGTACGTAAGAACCCGTCCGGATTCAAATGCAACGTCATGTCAAAATTTCAGGGGAAATGGTCCAGTAGTTTCGGAGATTACCGGCTTTGAACAAACACACGTTACATTATTATTTATATAGATTACAATGTTTCAAAAGGAAAGGATATCGACTTTTGTGATATTCACTGTTACAAATGTTACTTTATCTATTTAGCAATTTTAAAATTGATAAATAGATAAGAATTAGATAGCAATTAGAAATTTAAATGTTTATTGCAATTTTGATGAAGTACTTTCGAATAATTTCTTTCAAAATCTTTGTTATGTTATAGAAACTTTGTGAAAAGCATCTTAACAAATATTTATTTAGTAGTGATGAATTTACAAACATCATTTTTCTTCAGCCAATTTGGAATGCTAAAGAAAAAATATCATTCCAAAAATGCAAAGGCAACCTTTAATAAAAGTTTAAAAATTTTCTTTCAAAATTAATAGCTATGCATAATGCTTCAAACTTCATAAACATGATAAAATTTAATTATTGAAAGAGTCAATTGATTAGAAAATATATTATGGTACACAGTTAAATTTCTTAAAAAACTGATAGCAACCTTGTTGCATCATGTAAAGTCAAGCTTTATTCCTTTCCTCTCATATTCGCATTACAACTTTCCATGTTGTTCTCGGATTTTCCTGTCCCTAACCAGGTGCTATATTTACAATATGACGTATTTCTCAACCAACAATTTATTACAACTCGGTGAAAATATTTCGAAATTCTTACGCACCTCGGTTTGGAAGTGATTTCAGCAAAACCATTCAAACAACTATCTCCGGAACTTCTCACTAATCCTAACAGTACACACGTTCCACCTTTTGGAACTTAAGCAAAAAACCACAGCTTATAAGATGTTGGCATTTCAATTGGAGCATCTGATCTCCGAAGAGATCTTAATCTCCTTTCAGTCGAAAAAAACGAGGCAGTGACAGTCAAAACAGTGATTTACCCTTTTTAGTTGAATAAGTAATTAAAAATTTAATAAAATTACAAAAATAAGAGTTGCCGATAATAATGTTAATCATTTGAAATTGGAAACTTGTTGTTTATAATATATAAGTTGATGGATTACTGGAGTACCTGCTTCCCGCAGGGAAGCTCAAACTCCTTTCATGAAATACTGGGTGGTTACATGGGTTCAGCTTGGCTGGTTCTAGGAATATCGTTTACGTAGATATTGAATAGAATCGGAGAAATAGAACTGCCCTGGGGCGCTCCTGCTAGTATTCTTCTGTTAGAAGAATGAGTGTTATTTACTTTTACCGCGAAAGATCGGTTTTTGAGGAAGGAGTCCATTAGTTTAATTAAGTGGGGAGGAGTGTTAATTTTAATTAGTTTGTAGAGTAGTCCCACATGCCATACTCTATCAAAGGCTTTCTGGATGTCAAGAAAACAGCTCCGGTAGATTTCCGGTTTTGGAATCCTGACTTAATGTACTCCACCACCCGCAGAAGCTGGTGTGATGTGGAGAGTCCGGCTCAGAAGCCGTGTTGTTGGGGAATTAGAATGTCGTTATCGTTTAGATGTTGACAGAGTCTTTTTTGAATAATTTTCTCAGTGATTTTACTGAGAACAGGTAATAATGAAATTGAGCGAAAACTACCTGGGAGGGTAGGATCTTTCCCAGGTTTTAGAATCGGAATTACCGAGGCTGTTTCCATAATTGTGGGAAGTAGCCCACTTTCAGGATATTCTTAATGATGTTAGTTATTTGAAAGATAACTGATCTATTAAAATGTTTGCACATTTTTGTCGTGATTCCTTCTCGGCCAGGGGCCGTCCTGATTTTAAAATTATTAATAATGTTAATAATTTCGGAAGGTTTAGTGTTAGTAGGAGAGTCGTCGAAATCATTATCGTTATTGAGGAACCTAGAATGGTTTGTGTCGGATTTCAAATGTCATTTAGTTGAAACTGGTTTTCTAGCGAATTCGCTAGAGTTTCAGCTTTTTCATCATCTGTGTAGGCGATCCCGGTGTTGCCTTTAAGTGCTGAGATCTCTTCTTCTTAAAACCCTGGGTCATGTTCCATAAGGAGCCATCGACCGTTTCTAGAGAAGCGAATTTGTCCTGTTTGCATTGTGTGAGAAGCTGGGGGGTCGTTGGGAAACTGGGTTATTTAATAACCCTCCGTCCCATATCATAATGTATCAGAGTCCTTAATGTTACAAGTAGTGGTTACAAAATCAATGGTTTTACAAAAAATCTTCTTTTACAGTTTAGGTGTTGAACAGATATGAAAGTTTTGTATTGTAGTTTAGTTTTTATTTTTGAGGAATCAGATGTCGGGAGTCTTTGGTGCACACTGTTGGTTTTTTTCGTTTGTACTGAAGTTGGTAGTAGAGAATCCAGTGCTGCTTGCAGCGGCTCTCGAGGAGCCGGGCTTCACATAGCTGATTGTTCCCGTCATGGAAGATTTATGGTGCGAGTCGAGGAGATGACGTCATCACAAGGGTAGAAGGCAGTCGGTTGATTGATGTTCCTGTCATCGGAGGTGGGGTTCTCTGTGCAACGCAGTTGCACGAGAGGGAGTTTTCCGGTTGGTTCGTACAGTAAGTGAGAAAACTTCTCTATTGGCTGTGCAGTAGTGTCGCAGTTGTATGAAGTGGAGGTTAGAAAAATATAGGTAAAAATTAAAAAATTTCCTGATGGGGTGCAGCGAAAGTAAATATATCAATGAGAAATAGTATTAAGTCAATGAAAACAAGTGGGAATTTAATAAATTTACTGAGGGGCTCATTCATCAATAGATGAATGAGTGGGCGGAATGTTAGGGAGGGTTGTAGGAGTTTAGGAGTATTCTCTCCTAGGTCTTCTATGATGATCTATGGCTGTATAGTTTTCCAGATTTGAGATGTTTGCATTACTTATGGTAGGGAGATTATCGAAGAAATTTTTTGCCAGGTCTTGAATGTGCTTTTGGGGGGGGAATCTTAGTGGCTTTGTATATATTGGCATTTTTCATGTATATACAGGCTTTTACTATGCATCTAACTATTGAGTTTTGAGCAGTTTCAAGTATTTTAATATTTGCATTCGCTGCATATCCCCAAACAGGGCTTGATTAGGTCAGGATGGGATGCAGGACGGCCGTGTAGAGAAGTAATTTATGATAGAGGTAAACGTTAGAATTCCGGTTAATTAGGGGGTAAATTTGCTTTAATGCGATCCGGAATTTATCTCGCGCGTGTAAAATATGCTGTTTCCAGATGAGGTTTTTGTCGAAAACAATTCCAAGATATTTTGTGGTTTGAGACCAACGTAGTGGTGTGGAGTATAACGTGGGAGGAGTGACAGGTTTACGACGCTTCGTGAATAAAACCGCAATGGTTTCATCTACGTTAATTTTGATCTTCCATTTGTTGAAGTAGTTTTCTAGTAGGGCCAGGTGTTTGTTTAGTGCACTAGTGACAAATTTAGTATTTTTGTAGGTAGCGGAGATTGCCGTGTCGTCAGCGTAGAGGTTTATCAGTGTGCTCGGGTGAGATGGGATGTCATTTACGTAGATGCTGAATAAAACGGGCCCCAGCAATGAGCCCTGTGTTACTCCAATATTAACATGGTGTGTGTCTGAGCGTGTGTCGTTAACTCTGACTCGGTAGTTCCTGTTAGTAAGGTAAGAGTATAAAAGGTGAATAAGATAGCTGGTGGAAAATTGTTATTTATAAGTTTATAAATGAGTCCGTCTACCCATACACGGTCAAACGCCTTCTGAATATCCAGAAAGACAGCACCAGTGGTTCCGCCATTCTGGAATCCCGAGGAAATCTTTTCCGTAAGTCTGAGTAGAGGATGATAGGTTGAGAGGCGTTTAGTAAATCCGTACTGGTTAGGATTGAGGAAATTAGAGTTATGGATATGATTATGAATCCTATTTAGAATTATGTGCTCCGCAACTTTGCTTAGCGTCGATAATAGAGATATTGGTCTATATGAATCTGGATAGTTTTTGTTTTTTCCCGCCTTGTGGATGGGAAAAATAATTGCTATTTTCCAGCTTTTTGGAAAATGGTGCAGGAGCAGTATTTTATTAATGATATAGGTAAGAATTAGTAGAACCTTTATAGGGAAGTTTTTAATCATTTTGTTAGTGACGTTGTCAAATCCTGGAGCCTTATCATTTTTTAACTTTCTAACGTAGTCACAGATTTCGACCGGGTTAGTGGGGGGAATGGGAGTGCAAGAGGGAGTGGAAAAACAAGTCCTTGATGGTGTTAGTGACGTCAGAGTCGATGTTGGTAGTGTAATTCCCTTGTCTTTTATTTTCTGTGTAGTTGTCAATGAAGGTGTTTGCAATTAAATTTGCCTTCTGTTCATCGGTGCTAGCGATGCCATTAGAACTAGTTAGATTTGGAATGTTTGAGCGTTTTTTGCGGAAGTGTTTTTGCATTTGCCAGAGACTGTTATTTTGAGTTTCTAGTGAGGCTAGCTTGGTTGCCCAAGTGTTTTGATTATGTATTTTGATTTCTTTTTTGAGTATACTTTGTAGTCTATTAGCCTCGGTTTTATAAATCGGATTTAGTGTTCGTTGGAAGGATTTCCTGGCCCTGTTTTTCATAGTTATTATCTGTTTGATGTGCTGTGGGGTGTAGCTGTGTCGCGTGGTTGTGATTGGCTTAGATGCAAGATCGTGGGCGGAGCTGACCGCATCGGTGAACTTTGCAAGTTTTTCTTCTAAAAGGAGCTCACCATTAATGTTAGCATAGTCGGACAGGTGAAAATGATTTTTGAGGTGAATTTTAAAGGCAGACCAACAGGTGGTAATTGCTCTGGGGTTATTTTTATTGGTAGAGAAATTTAAATTGAAACTGAGCATAACTGGATTATGATCAGATGAGAGTTCAGATATGGATTCAATAGTGTAGGGAAAGTTAAAGTTGCTAATGAGGGCGAAGTCAAGGGTATTTGAAGAGTTGTATCCATATCTGGTATGAGAAGCGGGGAAAGCAATTTCAAGGTTAGTATTATCTGCGAAGGTTTTCAGTTGAGTACCTCTGGTAGAGTTATGTGAGCAATTCCACGCACTGTTACTGTTGATCTGAAGGATAGTTTCAAGGTCTAGAGTAAGTAGCCGATTGTCGGAACGAGGGGGAACATAGATACTTGTGATAGATATATGATTAGTGTTCGGAGGAGTAATAGTTACGGTGGTAGCTTCAACGTGGTGCAGGGTGGGGGTGGGGGGTTAACGTGAGGAATAGAATTTTTGATAAAAATGAGCGTACCACCGGTGGCGGGGCCGTTCGTGATGCGGTCATTTCTGTAACAAGTGTAATTTTTAATGTTTGTGTTGTGGGTGGGTCTCAAATGTGTCTCTTGTACAAGTAGGATATCAGGGTCGTACTTCTCTACGGACAGCCTAAGTTCAAAAATTTTGTTTAGTATTCTGTTTGAGTTCCATGAACACAAACTCAGACCGCTCATTTGGTGTCTACTCATTAAAGTGTTTGTCAAGTTGAGCCTCTACTAGGGCGTACATCTCTATTTTTAATTCTTCTCGGCTTTTTTTGATAGTTGCTGGGTTTGGGGCGTTTTGTATGAGATTCATCGCACTGATTTGCTGTACCAGTACTGAGAGTGCTTGAATGGTCTGATTTAGCGTTTGGGTTATTAGGTTCATGCATTCGTTATTTGGGTTTATCGGCTGAGGTTGGGGGGTTGTCTTCGGGTGGTCTGAGTTTGCGTTTGGTTGGTAGCGGGAATCTGACCGGCTCGTGGTGCCATCTGGTGAGGGACGGTGGCTTGAGAAGTTGCTCTAGCTTGTTTCGCGGCTTGCGCGAAGGTCAGGCTTGGTCTTACGATGCTTTCTACAATGCTGGAATAGTTGGGTTTGTCAAAGGTTCCCTTTCGGGGTTTTGGGAAGAGCGGGCATTTGGAATAATTGGCCATGTGGCCGTAAGTTTTCCAATTAATACAGTACATGTTTTCGACTTTCTGGATCTGGCATTCGGCCGTTTGGTGGGCCTCCCCACATTTCAGACATCGGGGTTTTATGTGACAATTACTTGCCGTGTGGTTGAATTTTTGGCACTTGTAGCATTGGGTTACCCCTTTGTGTGCTTTCGTACCCTTCAACTGTTACAGTGATATAGGCTAATTTATTGACTTTAAAATTTTTGCGTTATCTATGTTTCTGGGGAGTGTAACTAGAAAAACGGGTAAAGGTTGGTTCGTGATGCGTCCTGTAAGTTGGGAGACCCTGTCAACGGTGAATCCCAGATCTAGTAAGTCTTGATGTATTTCTTGGGTTTTTGTGTCTTTCGGGAGTCCCTTAATGACAACTTTAATTGGGCGGAGGTGCTTGGGGGTAATAGAGTAGAATTCGAAGTTTTGTGTTTCTAGAAAATTATTTAATTGATGGAATTGTTCGTGCGTATCACAATAAATTTTAAAGTATTCCCCTGACATATTATTTCTAAGTTTGGGCATGAAGTTGTTTACTATTTTCATTTGTATGCGGTAGAGAGAGTCGTCTGTAATTTTGAGCATTATTGGAGGTGGGAGTTTTTGTTCATTTTCGGGTACTATGGTTGTGCTGTTATTATTGGAAATTGTTGTCGTGGCTTTGCCGGTCGAGGTTCCCCCTACGGGATTTGCATTAGGTTCCTGATTTTCTAGTCCGTTAAATCTGTTTGTTAGGTTTATGCAATAATTTGATACCGGGTTTACATTAGATTTGAGATTTTTGGAGAGTTTACGAGTGGAAGGAGAAACGAAGCCAATGTCCGTTTCTTTTCTCTTAGTAGCGGTGGTTTTTAAGGGGTCACAGGGGTGTTGAAAATGTTTCGAGAGCACAAAATACAAACAATTTTCGACTAGAAATAATTCTTTGAGATTAAAATGAAATAATTTGATTCTTTTACACATTTCTTATAAAGGAATAAAGTTTCAAAAAAGTATAAAATATCTAAAATATAATCATAATTTTAAAAATAATAAGCACATAAAAATAAGAAAATTTTTTGTAAGAAACAAATAGTGAGTTTTACGACGCGCATGATATTTTCTGCAATAATAATTCTAATTACTAGCAATAAGTTGATTTATAAAGTCAAATATATCCTTATTACATGCTAGCTTATCTTATAAAAATAAAATAAAAAATAATATTTTTAAAAATAAAAATACATTTTTTAAATTTTTTTTTTAAAAATTCAATTTTTGTTGAAATATTTCAAAAAATTAAAAATTATAATACTATAAATAGCTAGGATTTGAAGATTATGATAGAATTTATAATTCTGTAAAGTTTTATACATCAAAGTATGATAGTTTTTGAAACGCAATGCGCGTAATTGAAAAAACACAAACTGAGAAAAAGGGCTTTAAAGTTTTAAAATTGAATTTGAGAAAATAAATCCTAAAACTTACACGCTAAAATTCTACAGGATAAAAATATATACCTTCCTGTTCCTGAAACAGCTCAATTTCTTTTTCTTTTTAATTTTCTTGGCTCTGCGAGCTTCAAAATTCATTATAACAGCCTCTGTCTTGACGTAAAGATTCGACGATTGTCACGTTCAGCCAGGGGCACACAAACATTTCTGTTAATTTTCAAGCCAAATTTCTCTAAAATAGTAATAAGTATTTGATTTCCATCATTAAAAACACTGGTTTCTAGATTTGCAGCAATCTCTGCAATCTGAAGCCTAGAACCAATCGTCTTAGGACAAAACTTCCAAATTAATGAATTTAAACTTTCATTAGGATTCTGTGTCTTACCTCCTAAACATTTCTTCAGGAGTGCCGGATGAGATAAGTCTGCAAATACAGGCTTAATTACATCTTGAACAGCTTTAGCAACTGAGGGTTTGTGTTTATAATTTTGTAAATTATTATTAATTGCGGCATTATACTTACACCATGTATTTGGATTTGTAGGACAAAACCAGTGTATCGGTTCATCATCAGTGCTGCAAGAATGACCCCAAACGGCTTTCCGCATTTCCTTTACACTAGTAGAATTGCATCGAATAGCATTACCATAGTAATGCGCAAGTTTATCAATTAAACTATCAGTTAACCTACCTTTACCGCCAATAGTTTTACCATCAGATAATTTCTTTTTTACTATATACTAATTTAAGCTTCCTAAGTCTTGTGCCCATTCTCTTTGCACATGACCTACACATTCTATTTTCTGAATAAGATGGTCATCGCCGTATGGCTTGTTTTCAGAAAGGGCATTGAATGTTTTTGTGTCGCCATCTCCTATGTAGTTCGAATATTTCAGGTTGTGAAGCTTTTCTGATCGATTAAAAATCCTCAACATCCCGTCAACCTCCATCTTACCAGCAGAGCCAGAATAATTTTTTTCTACATGAAATCTTATGCGCTCTTTGCCATTTATTGTACTTGATACCAAACTTTACCCCTTTATAACTGTCGCATCCTTTGCAAAATGAGGACAACACTTCCCTATCCAAAACCTTACCTGTTTCGGCCAATATTACAGTACATACTCCAATCAACGATGAATGTCCTCTCGTCTTCCAGGTACCATCACCACTTACCGTTAAAAGGTTATCAGGTGACGAAGAATTTTCTTCGACAGCTGCCCTTTTCATGCTTTCTTCAGCGACTTCCTTCATAACACGTGAAAGTTTATTATTAATAACATCACATGATTTTTGTTCAACAGGATTAGGAAGACTCATTACAGCACAAAAGGTTTTTAATGACTCTAAACCTTGGCCTATGCATCTCATTGCTAAAATAGATCTTCTGTTAATTTCTGGAGCATTATTTTTATTCCCAGTGTTTTCACAGCTTGAAAAAGTACAAACACTCCCAGTTTTTACAACGTATTTCAAAATTCGAACATAAACCACGAGTGGACTTTTCATTAATTTTTAATGGTTTATGACATTTTAAACAACATGATACTGATAAAATAGAGCTAAAAGTTGAAATAAAATCAAAAAATACGATATCCTTTGAAGTTTTCACTTACCTTAACAAGATTTGACTTTAATGAAGTCTGATATCCTGAGATTTTATTACTGGAGAAGCACACATTTTTATCTCTCCTTTCTGCAACATATGAGAACATACCTTCATGATTTGGCTCCCTCTAAATCTTCTTTTCTTAGGACGAAGGTCTACGATGAGTATTTTCCATTTCAATCGAGAATTTTCAATTTTTATAAACGGTTTTAAACAACGCTGTTTTGAATTTCGATAAGTCATTTCAAACAAACGTGCTAGCATTACCAAAACAGAATCAAAACACATTAAAAAATGTGTGTTGAGTTGCAAAGCTTCCTTCTCAATTAAGCAAGTGTTTAAAATATTTCATGAGGCTTTTTAAAAACAGAAAAATAAAACGTATGCGGAAATCAAAAATAAGTGGGTGTGGCATGTAGCCATTTAAACATTGTTATTACTAAATTGCTGTTTGGAATTTTTCGAATAACTTTCGAAGTTTTTATAGTACTATCACGTGGTTGGTATCAAAATGTTCAAAAGAAAATGAGGAACAACATATATTTTTTTCGAAAATTCGAAAAAATAGAAGATTAACACCCCTGTGACCCCTTAAAAGAGGGGGAAATTCAGTATTAGTTTTAGCGGGGGAAGTATGCGGCGTATGATGAACTGCACAGCCGGGAATTTCACAATTCGGTAGAGAGGAGAACTCACTTACCGTTAGGTCTAGCAGTCTTGTATAGTCGGAGAGGCGTTGCTCGTGTTCGCTAAAGATGTGGTCAAGGAAGTTATTGCTCTGGTCGGCTGCTGGTCTTTTCACTTGAAGTTGTCTCAAACTGGCTTTAATGTGCTCGATCGATGATGTGTAGAAGTCGATGAGTATCACGCATTCTCTTTTTCGCGGCAGTTGGAGAGCTGTGGAGTTCCGGGTCTGGAGGGAGGTAGGGGTTGGTCCATAGCAGTCTCTGTTGAGTTAGGTTCAGTCGTATTTTCAATTTCATTCCCTTCTGCTATATTCTCATTTCCGTAAGTCAAGTCGATGGTCTTATTCAATTCCATGGTCGTCATCAGGTTTGTTTGTAGAAAAGCTTAGGTTTAAAACCTATGCGATATGCTCAAGTGAGCTAGTAGCGTCTCTTAAATGCACCTAAAATGGGCTTAGTCAATTGAAGAACGGGTGGAAGGAGTAGGAGGGCTTGGTGAAGTAGGGATTAGGGAAAAATTTTTATCCCGCCAAAATCGAATGTTCTAGAAAAATCATAGCGGGTATATATAAGAATTTCGCTCGCCATTTTCCGGTCTGGTGATTTAGAATTACTCTAATTGAGCCGGATTTTTATTATATTACTTTTGTTAAAAAATGGATGATAACCATTGCCTGGAACAGCCCTTTTCAGGGCTATCGGAGAAAGAGACTGTAGTTAATGCTGGGAAGCATGTCTGCGCGTTTTGTGATGAAATGTTTAGAACGTCGAAAGAACTGAAGAAAAATTACGAAGTATCTCATGATGAAATAGAACTTAAACAAGAACATGTGTTTAATACTGATGAAAGTTTTCAAAAATGGAAAAAGGAAGAAGTAAGAACGAAGTCCTTATTTGTGAAAAATGGCGGTGTCAGGAAAAGGGCAAAGAACAATCAATTTTCTTATTATATTTGTAACAGGAGCGGTATTGCAAAGTTGAAATCGGAAAGAAAACGTCATGAGAAAATAGGAGGATCTGTTAAATGTGGAAAGACATGCCCTGCCTATATGACGGCTATCCGAGAACAAAAAGAAGAGGCAATTAAAATAACTGTTCAATACCAATCTGTGCATGCTGGTCATGAAATGCAGGTTGGTAAACTGAGACTTTATCAGGAAGATAGAAGAAATTTAGCATCTCTCCTAAAAGCTGGAGTGCCATATACTAACATTATAGAAAATGCTCAAAAGAAATGTCCCCCTACTGAAAGATTAGGACTTTTAACCAAAAAGGATCTTCATAATGTAAGTTGGGATTTTGAAGTGGATGAAAGTATCTTACATGTAGAAGATGCAGTTTCTGTTGATCTACAGGTAAAAAAAATGCAAAGGGACTCCTACAATCCTGTTTTGATTTAACAAACCCCTCGGTTCTTCTCTTGCAAATAATCCTCTCATCAAAAAGCAAGATTTTATTCTCGGTATAATGACTGAAGCACAATTAGAATTCCTACAACTGAATGGAAAAAATATAATAATGATGGATTCTACCCATGGCACGAATCAGTATGGTTACTTGACAACAATTTTGGTAAGTGATGACAACCATGAAGGGTTACCAATTGCAGTTTGTTATTCAAATAAAGTAAGAAGTGATGTCCTGGAACCGTTTTTTGAAGAAATTAAAAATAGACTTCCTCATTTAAGACCCAAAGTGTTTATGTCAGATGATGATCCTGCTTTTTGTAATGCTTGGAGAAGAGTGTTTGGAGAAGTAGAGTTTACTTTTCTGTGCAGTTGGCATGTGTCACGAAGCTGGAACAGAAATCTTAATGGTAAAATAAAAAATAACATAAAATTGAAGGAGGAGATGAGTGATAAATTGAAGAAATTGATGAATGAAATACATGTAGTAACTTTTGAACGTATGTATGAAGATTTTGTGCAAGAATATACAAAAAACGAAGAATCTAAAAATTTTGTTGAATATTTTGTGAAAAGTTATGGAGGAAGAAAACAAAAGTGGGCGTATTTTTATAGAGTTAGGTGTGAAATCAACACAAACATGAAATTGGAAAGGTGGCATCGAGAGCTGAAATATGAAGAAGGTGGAGGTAAAGCTCTAAGACGATTAGATAAATCTTTCTCCTTAGTATTAAAAACCATATCAAAAAATTAATGGGTAGAATTATTTCCATGGAAAGGGGAAAGTTAACTGCAAAAATTTCAACTATCAGAATGCGACACGAGACGAGCTGAACAGTAATGCAAGCTTATACTGCTGAAGAACTCCAATCAACAAAATGGATTGTTTATAAAACTGTAGATAATGGAATTAATACATATGAAGTAAATAAAGTGACAGACTGTGATTATCCCATCCGTTGTGACACATGCCAAATATGTATTCATTCCCTCACCTGTAATTGTGTTGATTATGCAGTTTGGTTTACAATATGTAAACACATCCATTATGTATGCCAAAAATTCCCTTTTATGGTGGCAAATGTCAGTGATGAAACTGTACTCTTAGTAGATGAGGATTCAAATCGTTTGAGGAGAGAAAAGGAAAAGGAAGCAATCTTAAAAGAAATGGAGAAGTCTGTTGTACATGAGGAACCTACAGAGTTAGTTTATGAACAAGTAAAAAGAGATGTGCAATTGTTAAACAATGTAATAAATATGGCAAATGCAGAACAAATTAAACGAATTGGTCAAGATGTGAAAAACATACTTCAGTATATGGGTGTTTCACCATCTTGCTCATCTCTACCAAGTATTCAACATTTTCCAGCAAATAAGAATATTGTTCAACAGCGGCAACAGCAAAAGTCCAGACATTTCAAAAAGCAAAAGCTAGTCAATGATACGTAAGTAGACTTTATAAGCATTTACTCTCGCATCATTTCATGCCATTGCAATTCTTGAAATGCATAGCTAAATAATGAAGTCTTTCTTGCATAACTCGTCAAGAAGATTAAAATCGTGAGAAAAGAGGGAGTCCTTGAAGAGAGATGCCACCAAACCATGTAAGTATGCAAACTTACACCCTCGATACATCTGCCAATGCAATTCTTGAGATGCATCGCTAAATGATGAAATGTCCTTCTTGAAGAACTCGTCAAGAACATTACAACTGTCAGAAAAGAGGGAGTTCTTACAGAGAGATGCCACCATACCATGTAAGTATGCAAGCTTACACCCTCGATACATCTGCCATTGCAATTCTTGAGATGCATCGCTAAATGATGAAATGTCTTTCTTGCAGAACTCGTCAAGAACATTACAACTGCCAGAAAAGAGGGAGTTCTTACAGAGAGATGCCACCATACCATGTAAGTATGCAAGCTTACATCCTCTATACATCTGCCTATGCAATTCTTGAGATGCATCGCTAAATGATGAAATGTCTTTCTTGCAGAACTCGTCAAGAACATTACAACTGCCAGAAAATAGGGAGTTCTTACAGAGAGATGCCACCATACCATGTAAGTATGCAAGCTTACATCCTCTATTCATCTGCCAATGCAATTCTTGAGATGCATCGCTAATTGAAATATATAACTAATTTTTTGCAGAATAGTGAAATTTATAAGAAACTGTTGATTATGCCGCATATATTCATAGTTAAAAAGTGAATTGCTAGCTACTTTCTATACTTAAAAAGGAAATTTTCTTAAAATTGTACTGTGGTTATGTTTATCTGCCAAGTTAAGACCATTTTCGATATGAACAGCTGCGTTCCTTTCATTTACAGGTAATTGTGTTTTTGTCTCTTACTTTTTATAAGTATTCTGTATCTTAAGGTTCTATTAATAGTGCTACTTCACAAAGCATTTTCATTATGTTAAACCATGATTTATATTTGAGAATTATTTTTAAAGAGATGCACCAAGTCATTGTTTAATTCTTTTACTTGTGCAATTTTGACTTAAGATTGTCTTTATCAGATGTACAAAAGCCTAATATAAATACAGAGCACATTTTTAGCCAAGAAAATATCGCAACATTATAATTCATATACCTGTTTACAATAAAGCATTTTATAAAATTTCAAAATATTCCATAAATACTTATTTCCTGCTTTTAACATGCAAGAAGATAGCTCATTTAGCATTGTGGTCTTGGAGAGAGGGAATGTGAAGCACACACATTTAATACCAGAAAAATGGATTGATAAAATATGCTGCTTTCTATAGGATAGCAAAGCCATAATATTTTTCAGTTCTTTTATATTTGAGAAAACATTCCTAATTAGGATCTTATTTAATGTAAAGCAAATATAGCATTAAAGTAGTGCATAACTAGCATCATAGTTTGTATTAAATATTTTTGATTTAGTTTTGGAATAGACTAATGTAAACTGCATTAGAAGCAGGATTTAAATTGAAAAATTATTTTTTCTAATTATTTTTCTGACAAATGACCCTTATTTTAAATGAAGTAAATGGTACAAATCTTATGTTTCTGTTTATTTCAGTTGTATTTCTATCTCTTTTAGGTCGTTAACTATTTTGGATAATTAGGCTTAAAAGAAAGTTAGCCATGGTTTGCATATGAAATAGACATAAAAGGTATGTTTTAGTGCTCTGCTTATTAATATAAGCAGAGCACTAAAACATACCTTAATATGTAATAAAATAAATTAATAATGTAATAAATTAAAACCTGAAATTTCATTTCTTACTCATTACATTTTCATAAAATGTAACTGTTCAGTTGGGATATTTTACATTAATAACATTTCATTTTCTAATCATATTGGCTCTGTTAATTTTTAAACCTTTGAATTATGAATTAAAAATCTGGTGGATAGAAACTTACTTTCAGGGAACACACTGAAATTGTAGGTATATCCTGCTGCCTTTTAAGAGATAAGAGCAACACAGCTCAAAAATTTTATTAACCCAATTTCTGAAGTTTTGTTTTAATGCTGCTACTAACATGTCCTAAAATTGAAATTACCAATGAAAACAAGTTTCACTAAGCTTGCAGAAAACAAAAAACTACTGATGCCAGTTCACTTATTCTGTGAATTTACTGCTTCTTATATATTATGAAATGCTGTCTCCTGACAACATATTTTAAAATTCGGCAGCTAGTGATAATTCTTCGACATTGTTTATAAATGTGTGCATTTTATTTCAAAAGACTTGAGAAGTTGGTTGAATGCTATTTTTTTGTCAAATGCTTCTTCTTGATGTAATGGAAAATAACAGTTCAGTGTTGTATAGGGAATTTAATTTTAAATCTATAGTATAATTATCCTTACATATATATTATCTTTGTGGGTGAAGGTGTAATACACACACACACACAAAATGACTATTTTTTGTTACAATTATATTGTTGAACCTGATGTATTGTGCAACTACATCTTATAATTGTGAAGCTATTACAGGCATTAACTATCTTATTGCATCTGTTTTTTACCAGCTGTATCCTCCACCAGTGAGTGAGTGAGTGAGTGAGTGAAGATTAACGTCGCACTGTTCAGCTACACGAGGGCTTTTGGCGACGGACCACGTAATTTTGAACCATGGTCAAGTGACGTGGACGACACCTGAGCTGGCACCCCCCTTTCCTAACTACCACACCACACCAACGGGAGGACGTTTCAGCTCTCGACAGATTTAGCGTGCATCGCTGCCCTACACGGCGGGTCTTTAGTGGTACTGGGCTCGAACTCGTGACAAAGCCAGCCACGATCCGATGCCTATACCACTCGGCTACCGCGGCCGCCGTATCCTCCACCAGCATCTTATTTCAGGAATTTGAAGGTTTAAGAAAGATGAGTAATTTTTTTTTGTCACATCATTTATGTTAATGCATTTTTGTATATTAGGGACTTCCACGGGCTTGTCTTGTTAAAGGAAAGTTTTTCAAAGGAAGGTTTAATATCAGAAATTGACACTTAAAGAGTTATTTTTCTATATTTAGCTGAGATCTATATTTTGTCTTCAAAGCATCCACAGCAGAAAATCCGATTTAACAAAGGTAGGATGTTGAAAATGGTAATAGTATACGAAGTGCTTTTGTTTTCAGTTCAGATAATTCCTCGTCCACCTCTACCCAAAATTCAAAGAGCGATTTATTACAAAATTGCCTTTTAATTTTCACTGGATGTGAAATCTATGAAGATTTCTTCTTCGGAAGTTGAGAGCCTTTCTGGAGTATCTTGAAATAGATCCCTAATCCACTCGTAACTTGCTACTAAGCTGTCCTCATCCAGAAAATACTTTTTAAAATTCTTTGCCAACATAGCTAAATGATTTTACATGTTTTAAAAACAGTTTTCACATGTTGTTCTACAGATTTGTAAGTTTTAACACATATCGAGCTGGGGCTTTTTTTCCCATCATTTACTTCAGTAGTGGTAAATCCAAAATGTAAGTATTTTTGAGAATATCGCCTTGATTTAATTTTCGGAACCATGCTCGTTCGTCTGTGTACTTGTTGATTCTTTATTATCATCGAATGTTTTCTTACGACTTAAAAATGTATGTATGATATTGTTTTAATCTACTGCAGTAAATAATTACCGTGAATTACAATTAACGTGTTAGTTAAAAAAATGTACATTCAAGAGCTAGATTCGGAAGCTATAGGAGTATCGAGTCGACCAAACCTGACTTGAATTGTACGAAGAAAAGCATTTTTACATGTTTTGCGCAGACGTCCGATACTCACGCAAACGTACCCTATAATGCCAGATGTGATGGATATGATAGAGAGCAACATTGACTAGACTATTTTTCTAATGACATTTGTACTTTGAGAAATGAATGCTGAAGGAAATAAATCTTTATTTAAATATATCATTTTGCGATCTGTTCCAATTTAAAAATTAGAGAAAGAAAAATAACATAATAATAAGTAATTAATATATATTTTAAGTAATTTTCTTAAAATATACATTACTTAAAAGTTACATATACACAAAATTTAATACACTTATCGTATTAATTTGTACGGTTTATAATTAAGATCGTATTGTAACTTTAGCGTCTCTCTCTCAACGTGCATTTTTATTGCAGTAAATGCATTATTGTTGTACAGGGAGGGCACGACAAAAATTATGATTTAAAATTGGGTCGCCAGTATTGAAAGTTTGAGAAACACTGGCTTAATACATTTCAGCTGGAATACACTGTGTTATACTTCAATAATATGTGTATATATGTGAAAATTATCATCAAAATTAATGAATTTTACAATTTGATAACCCTTGTGCAAACACCAAAAGATGTAATCCATAGTAAAAAAAAATTGTATATCTGTGTGACAAATTTATACCAGTCAAATTCTGAAAAACAGATGTTGTGTTAAGAAATCCCTATACTACATAATAAATAGATACACCACACAAATATTGTATAATTTTTATTTTTTGTGGAAAAGAAATATGGATTCAAAAATGACTTATTTTCACCATGCAAGAGAGAACAGGACTTTTATATATTCAATACATATATACACACACATTTATCTTGTATAATATACACAATTTAATTAAAAAATTTTAATGCCTTAATTTTTTACCACATTCAGAATGAAATTCCCAATTAATAATATCTTTTTACTGAAATGGTGCTGCGAATAAATGCTTTCAAAAATTATGCGTAATTTTTTTACTTATAAATTTACAGAAGATAAATGGTAATTTGCATTTCTAATGTTTGAAAGTGGTATATAATTTATCATCAAGTATAAACATTAATGAACCTGTTGTAAATTAAGATATATTTCATTTCTGTAGAGAATGCTTTTCCAAATTTTTGTTTCCCAAAAGAATGTAAAATTTTATATAGTAAAATACATTATATATATATATATATATATATATATATATATATATATATATATATATATATATATATATATATATATATATATATATATATATATATATATATATAGTGAGAGAGAGAGAGAGAGACAAAAACTTGTTTTAATATATGACATGTAAGGTTACATATCAGATTATTGTGTTTTTATTTTAGATAATTTAATACAGAAATTTTTCTGTATTAACTACTCGGAAAATGTATAAAATAAGTAAAATTTAAGTTAACTAAATATATTTGATCTTTTTATGCATGTTCTCTATATAATTAAATTTAAAATAAACAAAAAGTATTTACATTCCTGTAGACATTTATCCTAATTCCTTTTAGCAGAAGTTTCTTTTGTTAACACAAAAATAGAAGGAATGGAGATAGCGACGATTTCTAAATGTTTGGTATTGGAAACAAGTTTATTCACAGAGTGGTCAGAGCATAATAAAGTCCCGTTTACATGGAAGCCGGCATAATACCAGCAATTTTGAAATGCGGATGAAAGCCGGGATTATACCGGGATTTTTTTTCGACCCGTTTACATGAGAATCGGGTGCGTTTACATAAGAATCTGGTGATTGGTTGATAGATTCACGTGATTATAAAATGTAACCATGGAAACAACTAGCGCGATTATCATGAAGAGGACATGTGATTATGTTTTCGTTTTTTACCGCCAAACATTTCTATGTTCTTGCACATTTAAACTATACCCACTAAAATTTCGTATTTGACTATACGTGGTTGCTCGATTATAGTAAAAGATGTCGACTGTCGGAAAAAAATCTCTTTTTAATATCCCGGTAAAAATTCGAGTGTTTAGTAAACATGGATAAGAACGACATTTGTTTTCAATATCAACCATTTAGAAATCGTCGCCACCAAAAACCGAACTCCCTTTTTACTATTTTTGTGTTCACATAAGAAACTTCTAAACAGATCGAATCGGCTACTGGGGTGAATCCTAGACAAGCACACTGCTTGGCGACAAAAATTTTGGCGCCAAATTTTTGGCGATAAAGTTTCCAATATGGCAACCCTTCCGGATTGTCCAGTCCGATGGCTAAAATATGGCAACCCTAAAACCGGTCAACCAAAAAAATCGGGTGAAAAGTGGACATCGTTCATTTTCGCCCTTGACCCTGCTGCAACACGTCGAGTTCGACCCTGCTCATACTTTCTTCCCCACGTGTTCCGATTTTAGGCTTGATTTTGCACCGGTTGTTAGAATGGCGTGTGAAAGAAAATTCCTTGAAAGCGAGGCAACCACAGGATTTTTTCTTTTGCTTGGACAACAAGGAAATAAGGCTGTTCTAGATTGGGTCATGAAAGAAGGATTAATTCCCTCCAGATATGAGTGTCCGATATGCGTTTGGTTGAACGAAAGGGTACGATTGATGGCTTTGAATAGCGTTGTCGAGTACAGTCGAAAGAGAATCCCCACTTTGTTTGCCGGAGTGTAAGAAAAGGTACGTGGTTTAGTGACAGTAGATTGAGTATTTGTGTGATCTTGCGATTAACCAGGTATTGGTTTGGCAAGAGTATGAATGAGTTTGTAGTGAATGATTTAAAAATTAACAAAAACACAGTGGTGGATTGGTATATGTTTTGCCGTGAGATTTGTATGGTTGCATGTGTAAATGAGAGCGCGAAACTTGGAGGAGAAGGAACAATTGTGGAAATTGATGAAAGTTTGTTCGGAAAAATGAAATATGGCAAAGGAAAAAGAGTGAAAGGTAACTGGGTATTTGGTGGCGTGCAAAGAGATTCGAAAAAATGTTTCTTCCGTGTGGTGCCAAATAGAACGAAAGTGGATTTACTTTCAGTAATTCGTGAATGGATTTTGCCGGGAACCACGATAATTTCGGACTGTTGGAGGGCTTACGAATGTCTGTCGGATGAGGGATACAGACATCTCACAGTCAACCACAGTCTGACTTTTAAGGATCCCGAGACCGGTGCACACACTAATGCAATCGAAGGAACGTGGTCGGCCATCAAAAGAAATTTGAAAGGTCACACGGCCCATGTGGAGGGTCAATTTGACTCATACCTGGCAGAGTATATGTGGCGTCGATCAAACGAACACAAAATGATCGACGCAAACTTCAAGGATTACCTGCAAGCAATTGCACGTGTGTATCCTCCACATGAATCGGAAGACCAAAAAGTGACGTGATTTCTTACAATTTTTAAAATGCTTGTTTTCCTTTATTTTACTGCTTTTATCTCGTAAAAATGCTCTTTTTTACCTTTTCTTTATTTTATGCTTTTGTGTGAATACAAGTGTTTTAAGCGTCCCTGACGCCATTACGGAAACCCCGTTCTTTAGGATTTTTAAAGAGGAGCTTAGGTTTTTGATCACCAGCTAAGACCGATTTTTCTTCGTTTTCGTCCATGGCGTCATTTTTTGAAACATGACTTTTTGGCGCCATTTGGCGAAAAAAAAATGGCGCCAAAAACAGCAGTGTGCCAGACTAGGATTTTACCGGCTACTGGTCCGATAAATTTTGAAAAATCGCCAGCTTGGCGCGATTTTGTGTGTTGTGTTTTGGAGTAGAAACCCTACGATTTGGCAAGAAAAAACTTGGCGGGATAAGTGGCCGAACAATCCAATCGGATTTTGGATAGATGTCTACAGGAATGGAAATTTTTGTTTATTTAAAATTAAATTATATAGAGAACATACATAAAAAGATAAAATATATTTGGTTAGCTTAAATTTTTTTTATTTGTTTTACACATCTTCAGAGTAGTTAAAAGAGATATTTCTGTATTTAATTATCTAAAATAAGAACACAAAAATCTGATATGTAATCATACCTGTCATATTAAAACAAGTATATATATATATATATAATTTATACCACTTTCAAACATTAGAAATGAAAATTACCATTTGTAAAATTATATATAAAAAAATCATGTAACATTTTGAGTCTGTATTCGCAGTACTATTTAAGTAAAAAGATATAATTTATCGAGAATTACATTCTGAGTGTGGTAAAAAATTAAGGCATTAAAATGTGTGTATTATAGAATATAAAATTGTGTGCATATATTGAATATTAAATTCCTGTTCTCTTGTACATGATAAAAAAAGTCATTTTTAAATCCATAATTCTTTTAGTTAAAAAAAATTATTATTAAATATTTGTGTGGTATCTATTTATTATGTGAGGATTTCTTAACACATTTGTTTCCCAGAATTTGACTGATATAAATTTTTCTCACACAGATGTACCTTTTTCTTTAGTATGGATAACAAATATGCATTTATTGGTATTTGCAAAATTAAAATGTAAAATTCAATAATTTTGATGAATTTCATATAAATACTTTACACTTGTTATTGAAATATCAACATTGTGTGTTAAAGAAATCTGTGCTACCCCAGCTGAAATGTATTAAGCATAAGAATACTCTGGATTTTTTTACATAAGTATTAAAGTCTAAATGCTAATATATATTGATATTATCCTGCTAATAAATTTAAGACCTAAATAAATGTGTCGCATTGGGTTAGTTACAAATATTGACCCAAGAAGTGTACTTAAATCAGTTCTATGATATTTATGGGAAATTAGGATCATGAAACCAAATACGACTTTACATATAGACATTTTCTGTAGGATATTTACTTTCTAAAAGCGATGGAAATATTCAGAATTTTAATATAACCTTTTTCAACTCTCTATTTACCATTAAATGAATAACTTGACATTGTTGTTTACAATAATCTATATTCATGAAAAATTAAGTAAAAAAAGGTAATTTCAAAGAAAACTTTTAAAAATAAGTGTTTCAACTTCCAAAATCACTGATATTTTTGTGTAACATATCTTTACGGGACACATTTGGGGTGCTTGTATTGTATAATATTGACCAATTTCTTAAAACAAAAAAAACGCCAAATGCTGCGATATACAGCCAATAGTAGAAACTGTCCCTGATCATGTTTGCTCACAGTAACAATAATAGGGATGTAATTGTTTTTTTTAAATTTGTTATGTCTTTTTGCTTGGCGAAATTAGTCGGCAGTTTAATGCATGTTCCAAAATTTGTGGAATGGTACGTGTACTGATTTAGCATTTCTTAGAGAAACTTTGAAGTAATTTAATATTTTGCTCATGTGTAATTTGGGAAACTGAGAAGTTTCATGAAATTTAGGAATGCCCTGGTAAAGGAATCTTGCTTACAATTAGTACACATTGTGATTAATTTATTAATGATAAACTTTGGTAACTTATCGAATTAATAATGATTTTTATTAATTTTCAAACATTAAATTTCAGAGTGAGAATTCTGAATCTTTTTTTCTGATGTCGTTTTATCTTCCATTTCTTTTAAAGTATTAATGTAATATATAAAATGATACTTCAGTTGTGCATATCAGTGTTAACGAAATAACATGTCATGTATTTGTTTCTTTTATTCAATTTCTTTCTATAAGTTGCATGATTTCAGTATTCTAATTTGTTCTATGTAAATTCTGAAAGTTGAATATATAGAAGTGGATTTTATAATTGTGCCAGTTTGTAAGATCTGAAATTTCAAAATTCTTGTGATATTTCATTTAATCTAGACCCATACCATATACAATTTCTAAAAAATACTATGAAAAGTTTTGTAGTGATGGGAGGTCACCGGTCCCCAAAGTTACAACGGCAGTTTGTACACTTGACCTGTTTACAGGAAACGGATTTAAAAGGAATGTGGGGGTGCCTCAGGTCAACGGACTCTATGGCGGGCGAAGCTGTATCCTTACACAGCTTGTTGCCCAATCGGAATTGTAAAATTTACCGCCAGAACTTTGAAGCGGATGATTTCCGTGTGGTGCGGTCAACCTATAAAAAGTTTTGCGCGCGAATTCTCGGGGTTTTTACTCCTTTTCGTCTGCCAGAAAAAATCTCCACAGTCGGGAAGCGCAAAAATGCTACCCGGGGTCAAACCCATCCGTCGCTCTTCCCTCCTTCAAAGCTAAGTAATATTCCGTTATGTGTCACTTAATTTTAATCTTATTGTTTAATAAATTAATTGTTATTTAAAGAACGGCCTTCTTAATTTACTGTACTGTTTAATTGTCTTAAAAGATCTAATGTTTAAACGTTTATAGTTGACGCCAACAGAAGAATAGAACCGGGTTTTATTTAAAATGGATCTGTAAAGGACAGTTTTTGTAGAGATTTTCTCTCGCTAGATGGCTGCACCTGTCAACTGTTTTTCGAATTCTCTAAACGGATATTGGCAAGATAGAAATTAATTCTATTGAAATAAATGTTAAACTTAAATAATAATTGTTAAGCTTATTTTATATAAATGCATTTAAATTCTGTTAATTTTTAAATGGTTTTCATAATTTATATTTCTGTTTTTATATTTTTCTTTACTCATGTAGTCGTATCGATTGTATTATGCTTAACTGCAGCATAACTGTATAAAATACTAAAAACGTGGCATTTTCTGTACAACGTGTAGATCTATGTTTGCCGCCGTGGAATGAACACGCAGAATAAAATTCCAGTAGATTTTGATAAAGTTTAATGTTTGAATTAAATGAAAACTCAACACACTTGAGTATTATTTAGAGTGCTATGAAGCAAGCACCTAATAACTGGTGACCCTGGATTTTATTTACTGGATTATTCAATATGACAGAAGCTGAAAAGTTCGAAGCAAGCGGTGTTAGCATCAAAATACCGCCGTTCTGGTTCGACAAACCTGAGATATGGTTTTATCAGGTCGAAGCGCAGTTCAGGATTTGCCGGATTACTTCGGAGGAGACGATGTTCAGTCACCTCGTGGCTCAACTGGAACCGAGGGTGTTGGAAGATATCTGGGACATAGTAAAAGATTCTAACCCCAACAAATATACAGCTACGAAGGAACGTCTTTTGAAGATATTCGTCGAAAGCGAAAACAAAAAATGAAGCGTCTTCTCACGGGGATTGAGTTAGGTGACATGTTGCCTAGTCAACTGCTAAAAAAATGCGCGCCCTCGCTGGTACCGATGTCTCGGAAAAGGCGTTGCGCACACTATGGCTGGATAAAATGCCAGATTCTGTTAAGTGCATTGTAATTGTCAGTGAAGAACACCTCGACAAAATAGCGGCGATGGCAGATAAGATCGTAGAGATGGCGCCGAGAACAGTAGATATCGCAGCGGTACAGGATTCCGCAGGAGTGGATCAACTCATGGCTAAAATAGCCACCCTTGAAGGCCAAATTGCCTCATTAAAGCTGCAACGGAAAGTCCGGAGCTCTAGCCCTCATCACCATCAGAGGAGTAGAAGTCGCAGCAAATCAAGGCGCCGCTACAATCCTCAGGGACGATATTGCTTCTACCATTTCCGATTCGGGAAGAAGTGTCTCCCTGGTAAATGCGTACAGCCGTGCAGTTTCAATGAGCCGGGAAACGAATCCCAGCAGTAGACGCCGCGGCGAGTCCTGCTGCCGATATTTTAGGCCGCAAATTCCGGTTATTTGTCAAGGACAGAGAAACCGGATGTCAATTCCTTGTGGATAGTGGAGCAGACGTCTCGATCCTCCCTTGGACAAAAACGAAAGGTGAGTGCCAAGCCTCTCAATATAAACTGTATGCTGCTAATGGCACTGAAATTCCAACATATGGTCTAAAAATTCTCACGCTGGATCTAGGCCTAAGACGCCCATTTCAGTGGCCGTTTATTATTGCCAAAGTTGAGCGAGGAATCATAGGTGCTGATTTCCTTCAAAAATTCCAGTTGCTGATAGATCTGCACAACAGGAAATTAATCGATGGAGTAACAAATCTTTCAATTAAAGGAGAAGTTGCTACCATCCAAGAAAATAATGATCTCAGCACAGTCAATAGAGCCTCCAAATATTTCAACCTGCTTAAGTTGTATCCTGATTTAACCAAGCCAAACTTGGTTAACAGAGTTGTTAAACATGAAGTAAAGCACCACATCCTAACAACTGGCCAACCGGTTTATTCGAAGGCAAGACAACTAGCCCCTGATAAGTTGAAGCTGGCGAAGCAAGAGTTCCAATTTATGCTGGACAACGACATTATTAGACCCTCAAAATCTCAATGGGCAAGTCCATTGCATTTAGTAAATAAAAAGGATGGCACATTAAGACCATGTGGCGATTACAGGCGACTCAACGCACAGACAATACCAGATCGATATCCAATTCCTAGAATTGAGGACTTTAATCACATCCTGAAGGATAAAAAAATATTTTCCAAGATAGATCTAGTAAAGGCTTATTATCAGATACCAATTGCTGAGGAAGACAAAGAAAAACTGCCATCACCACCCCATTTGGCTTGTACGAGTTCAATACTATGAGTTTTGGACTGAGGAATGCTCCTTCAACCTTCCAACGTTTCATTACTGAAGTACTGTATGGACTCGACTTTGTTTTCCCGTATCTTGATGATGTACTTGTTGCCTCATCTACTGAAGAGGAACACAGTGAACACCTAAAAATGGTATTTGAAAGATTCCAGCAATATGGACTTCGAATAAATGTCTCCAAATCAGTGATGGGAGCTGCCCAAGTTGAATATTTGGGATTTCTGATCACTGCAGAAGGTTCTCGGCCATTGCCAGAAAAAGTTCAAGCTATCTTCAACTACAAACTACCAGAAACTATTCATGACCTGCGAACGTTTCTGGGCATGATAAATTTTTACCGAAGATACCTAAAGGATGCTGCTAAGACCCAAGCACCTCTACATGAACTGTTAAAAGGAGCGAAAAAGAAAGACCGCAGAAAAGTGCATTGGACTGATGACACCAGGAGAAGCTTCGAAAAATGCAAAACTGACCTTGCCGAAGCTGCTCTTTTATCATTTCAAGATCTGGACTACCCCTATCACTTTGCACAGATGCATCAGATTTTGCTGTGGGCGCAGTACTCCAGCAATTAGAAAACGAGAGTTGGAAACCAATAGCCTTTTACTCAAAGAAGCTAAATGAAACACAAACAAGGTATAGTACCTATGACCGAGAACTATTGGGAATATACCTTTCAGTGAAACATTTCAAACACCTGCTGGAAGGGAATGATTTTATTATATATACTGACCACAAGCCTCTAACTTTTGCATTTAAGCAAAAAAATGAAAAAGCATCACCAAGACAACAACGACAACTTCAATACATTTCAGAATTTAGTTGTAACATTCAACATGTATTGGGTAAAGATAATGTTGTTGCAGATGCCTTATCCAGAATTCATTCAATTTCCGAAATCAACTTTGAGGAAATTGCAGAAGAGCAAACTACTGACGAAGAGTTGCAAATATTATTGCACAACAATTCTTTAAAATTTAAACCTTCGACATTGCCATCTGGGAAAAAACTTTGGTGTGACATCTCAACACAAAAAATTAGGCCTTACATTCCACAAAAATTCAGGTTTCAAATATTCCAACTAATTCATGGCTTAGCTCACCCTGGTATTAAATCTACAGTTAAACTGATGATTGAAAAATATGTCTGGTCAGATATTAAAAAGCAAGTCAGAGAATGGGCAAAAGCTTGCATTAGATGCCAAAAATGTAAAGTCAGCAGGCATACAAAATCCAAATTAGGAGACTTCGAACAACCAGATGAAAGGTTTAGTGTAGTTCACATAGATCTCATTGGAAAACTACCACCTTCAGAAGGGATGCAGTATTGCTTAACCTGCATTGACCGATTCTCTTGCTGGATGGAAGCAATTCCTATACCTGAAATAACAGCTGAAATAGTTGGGAGAGCATTTTATGAGAAATGGATTTGCAGGTTTGGAGTACCTGCCAAAATAGTCACAGATCAAGGTCGACAGTTTGAGGCAGAACTATTTAGAAGCATAGCTGCAATATGTGGTGCTAAAGTAGCCCACACAACATCTTATCACCCTCAATGTAATGGGAAAGTTGAACGTTTACATAGGACCTTGAAAGGTGCTATAAAAGCTCACAACAATATTAGATGGACAGAGTCATTACCCACTGTGTTGTTAGGTTTAAGAGCTGCCATAAGACCTGACATTAGTTACACAATTGCACAGATGGTCTATGGTACTTCCATTAAATTACCTGGCGAATTTTTGATCCCCTACTATTAACATGGATCCACAGAATTTTGTCGCCAAATTACAGCAGCACATGGCAGAGCTAAAGCCACTGAAGTCTCCTAGCAACAGGAAGCAAAATATCTTTGTGCATAAAGATTTGAAATCCTGTTCCCATGTGTTTCTTCGTATCGACAGAGTTAAAAAAGCATTAGAACCACCATATGAAGGACCATATACTGTACAAAAAAGTATGATAAGTATTTCACAATCTTAATCAAAGATAAGACAGTAAATATTTCTGTAGATAGACTGAAACCTGCCTATTTGTTAGCAGTGGACAATCAAAATGAACCAACTAGTGTTGGACAAAAAAATGAGATTTCAAATTGGAAAGAACTTTCCCCAATGCCTGATGAACAATCTACTACCAGCTGTGGTAGAAAGATAAAAAAACCAGTAAGATTTAGAGAATAAACAAAATAGCAACTATTATGTATGTAAGTGTTAAAGTTTGAAATTCCTTTCACTTATTACTAGTAAACAGTTATTAAAAATTAGTAAATTTGAAAATCACCATTTATAAAATGTATCTAATTGATTAAATATATACTTGGTAATAATTCTCTTGGTAATGCAATTCATGTACATATAGTGAAAAGTTATAGTAAACACTGCTTTAAATGTTGTAGATATGCTTATAAAATGACAATGTATGTTAATTCCTGGATTTTAGAATTGAAAATTGACTCTTAATTGGTTATATATACATGTATGATTTTTATGCTAGTATTGTGAAATTTAAATAATTATTCTTCCACTATCCTGATATAACCTCATCAGTAAGTTGTAAGCTTAAGTAGAATTGTGTGTAATTTCATAACAGCGAGAACCTAAATCAAACAAAAAGCTTTGTAAATAAAAAGAAATTAAAGAGCATGATGTAAAATTTTCCATATATATTCTCGCATTCAAAGTAATATATGTTATACAAAGTTTTCAACTTTATGTCACAAATAATTATTTATTACTACTGTTTTTTTTTTACATTGTCGACAGAAATTCTCTCATTAGTATTACAATTTGTGGGCATCTCATCTCTTAAATGTGTTATAGAATGTGTTTTTTTCATTGGAAAGTATGTATTTTAACAAAATTATCTATTATGTATTTAATAGTGAACATAAAATTTTCAGGATATCAATATAGATATGTGTTAGCATCAAATTCTATGTTTATAAATATGTTTATATGTTTATATGTTAGCATCAAATTCTATGTTTATAAATAGATATGTGTTAGCATCAAATTCTATGTGTAGAAATAATATGTGTTAGCATCAAATAAAATGTGTATAAATAGATACTGTTTTGCATAAAAATGCTCAATTGTGGTAAATGGATTGTATTAGTGATTAACTGAGTTATAATTAATTATGTGGTGAATTGAAACTAAAGTTTTCTGATATTCTTTCTTGTAAATAGGAAGTTTTCTGTATGTATATATTATAAAATTACCCATTGTGTATGTAAATATGAAAATTGATTTTTTAACACTATTGGATTTGATATGTTTCATAATATTCAAAAAAATTAAGGTGTTGTCATTGCAGAGTAACTTGAAATGTTTTTTTAATGGCATGTTAACTTTCATTGGAATATGAATGATTTTCTTTTCGCAAAATATTTATGTACTCCTTAGTTTCCCATGTTCAAATATTGACTGAGTTTTGTGTATTTGCAAAAGCATTCTGTAGTTTATTATTTTTTTTTGAGTTATTGCATATCTTATATATACTTTTTTGACTTTGTTTAAATTTGATTGTTGCTCAGTATAAATATACATTTAAAGTAATTGCTGAACATTTTAGTTGTATTTTTCCATGTATTTTTTAAGAAACAGGAAGGTAGCTGTGTTTTAATATTTTAAACTTGTAGCATATTTTGTGCATTAAGACTTCTGTAGCAATCCTGTAGTAGTAATTTTGTGTTGTGTAATGCAATGATTAGTAATAATTGTGTTAAAAGCGGTTTGTATAAGTTTAATTTGTAAAAAAAAAAAAATGAAATTATAATCTGTTCAATAAGTCTGAAACTGTCCCTGCCATATATTTTTTTCTTGTATCGTAACTTTGTTACTGGCAAGGGAGTAATGTAAAGGACAGTTTTTGTAGAGATTTTCTCTCGCTAGATGGCTGCACCTGTCAACTGTTTTTCGAATTCTCTAAACGGATATTGGCAAGATAGAAATTAATTCTATTCAAATAAATGTTAAACTTAAATAATAATTGTTAAGCTTATTTTATATAAATGCATTTAAATTCTGTTAATTTTTAAGATGGTTTTCATAATTTATATTTCTGTTTTTATATTTTTTCTTTACTCATGTAGTCGTATCGATTGTATTATGCTTAACTGCAGCATAACTGTGTAAAATACTAAAAACGTGGCATTTTCTGTACAACGTGTAGATCTATGTTTGCCGCCGTGGAATGAACACGCAGAATAAAATTCCAGTAGATTTTGATAAAGTTTAATGTTTGAATTAAATGAAAACTCAACACACTTGAGTATTATTTAGAGTGCTATGAAGCAAGCACCTAATAGATCTAACGAAATAAATTAATCAATTTAACTTAAGTTAAACAGGCGTTGCATTATCTGGTGTCAGTGACAGGATTTTAAATTTTTTTTTCTTTGCACCATCATTTGGTGCCGGACCAGTCATCGGAATTTTTTTTTTCTTTTACATCATCTGATGTCGTGAATTTTTGTTTCTTGATGGGTCACCGAATAATAATCCTACTTAGTCTGTTAAACATGTGAAAAAAAAATTTTTTTTATGTGTGCTATTCCAGTTGTGAAATTTTTTTTCTTGTAGTAATTTTTTTTTATTATTATTTAGATACTTAGAGATGCTGTTAATGTATGTCTTTTTCGTATGCTCTTTTTTATTATATGTATGTGTGTATTCTCATAATCTTAACTAATCTAGCTATGATGTGTTGATATGTTTGTATTGTGCATTTTAGTATGTTTTAATTATTTTTTTTCCGTTTAATTAATTCGAGTGTATATTGTCATATGGAGTACGTGTTTCGTTGCTAGTTAACAATGTTTTTTTTTTTGGCCCGAATGTTTGAAGTGGTTCAGTTAATTGATTATGCTTACTGTTCTGAGCGATTTAAGTGTTATGAAGATGTTATTTCCGATAAAAGTTCGTTAGATGTTGCGCTGCTTAAATTAGAGAAATTAACTGTGTTAAATTTTGATAGTAATTGATTAGATGTTTATTACTGTAGTACTTGGAATTTGAGATATTGAAGTGATAAGGTTAGTAGTTTTTGAGAAAAAAAATTGGTTAAATGTTCATTTGTGCAGTATTTGAATTCAGAGATATTAAAGTGTAAGGAAAAGGTGACGGAAATAGTTATTAAGTGTTCATTATGTTTGCGTTTGGAATTGAGTTTTTCTTTTTTTTTCTGAGATGTTAAGGTTTGTCAATTTTTTTTGTTTGTTAATCTGCTATTCTGGTTGAGATGAGAGTTTAATTGTTGGAGCGATGTTGTGTTTGGGGAATAAGTATTGGTTATATATCGATTTTTTGTGTGGAGATGTAGAGCATGTTAGAGCATTGGACTTCGTAAATGCGCTTGATTTTTTGTAATTTTTTTCCCTCTCCTTGTTTCTGTTAAAAATTGATTTGGAGGTATTGTGTGGGTTTGAGTCTTAGCGTTCTTGGCCGATAGGGGAGGACGTCCCATCTCTGCCCATGTCATTCCGGCGCACTCCTACTCGGAGCATTTTTGTTCACCCCCCCACCTGCCGCGGTCCAGGGGTGGAACTGGATGTGGGTTCACTCCGGCGCTTTGCGAGATCAGATATTCAGCCTCTCTTTTTCTCTATAGGGTCGCCATTCTCCCCCCCTTTTTTTTGTTGTTTGTTACTTTTCTCTCAGAGCTACTCGATATTGAAATTTTGGTTTTTCTCTTACATTTAATTCGCATACTTTCCGCTGGAATTTTTTTTATAACTATGCAACTTGTGTCATGTCGTTTTCTGATGTTTAAGTGAGACATTGTTGTAATTAATTATTTAATGAATTTTTAGCTCAGAATTTTTTTTTTATGCACTTGTTTTATGTCATGTTTGATGTTTTAGCGAGATAAAATTTTGTACTTAGTTTTTTTTTTAATGAATTCTAGCTGAAAATTTTTTTATGCAGTTTGTTTCATGTTTTGATTTGATGCTTAAAGGACATAATGTTGTATGTGGTTAATATTAATTTTAGCTCTAGATAAAAAAAAAAAATTTTTTTTTATGCTATGTGTTTTATGAAATATGTAAAATTTGTTGTTTGTAATAGGATTGTTATTTAATTTTGCTTTGCGATTCATGTATGCACGTCAATTTTAATTTTATAAATTTTAAGCTTTAAGCCATGTTTGTGACAAAAGTCAAATTTTGGGGTCCATGGACACCTGTCATGAAATTTGAATGTTGTTACTATACATACATATTTGACATTTTTTCATTTATTACATAATTTTGTGTTGTGATTATTATCTACTATTTAAAAAAAAATCATACAAAAGGTTCCTTTATTGAATAACTTAGTTTATGCTGATTTGATTGTGTATAACTGTGTACTTTCTAGTTAAATTTTAAGTTTGCATACAGTGTTAATTTTTTTTGGTAGCGGTATTTTGTCAGAAGCAATTTTAGTGATAATTTGTGTTAGTGTATTAATTTTAAGTGGCTGTGTATTACTGAATAATGATATCATTGGAATTTATGCTTGTTAAGATATGGATAGTGATGGTTGTTTGAATATTTTCCCTAAGAAATTATGTTGAAACTTAACTTTGTTTTGCTCATGTTGTTTTGTTCTGCTATAGATTTGGAATTTTTTTTACTCAGGGCTCTAGTTAAATTGTGGTTTGGTTAAATTAATATGCAGTCAATCATTCTGTCTCGGTTGTGTGCTAAACTGTACTAGGAATTGAATGTTTTGTTTGATGTCGATATAGTACTTCTGTTGGGTTAGATTAATTGTGGTTTGGTTAAATGAATGTGCAGTCAATCATTCTGTCTCGGTTGTGTGCTAAACTGTACTAGGAATTTAATGCTTTGGTTGATGTTGATATAGTATTTTTGTTGATTTAGGTCAACTTGTTTTGATTAATGGTAGCGCTCGGGTAGATTATTGAATTGAGTGTTGAGGTTGATTTAATTTTTTTTTAGGGTTTTGGATTTTAATTGTAGTTTTGCATTGTTATTTGGAAATAAGTTTTTGGTCAGATAATGGTATTGTTAAATTTTATGTTTTGTGTACGCGTAGTTGTGTTAGCTTTGAGTTTGGTTTTGGCTAAGAGAATTTTGATTTAGTATTGTTTGTTTTAGATATTGAGTTTGATAATTTTTTTTTGGTTTGAAAATGTTGGAAGAGGTTTGGGTGTGAATTTTTTTTTTGTTTCATTAATTGTTTAAGGAGTAGATAAGTTTGAGTTAGGGATTTCGTGGAGTATTTGAGAGAGTTATTTGAAGGAGACAGATAGGGTTTGCACTGATGAATTTGTTGAATAATTGGGAAAGTTTTTTTTTCACGGAGTTAGATAAGTTTGTTCAAAGTACGTTTATTCGATAGTTGTTTTTTTGTGGAAATGGATAATTGAGTTGAAAAGAAAGTTATATGGTTTACTTGAGAAAATTGTTTGATGTACAGAAGGATATTTTGATTTAAGGATTTTGGGCAAAGGAAATTGAGTTGATATAATTATACGGTATATTTGAGAAAGTTGTTTTGATGTAGAGAAGGTAATTTGAGTTCAGGATTTTGTACGATTTCAAGTAATTAAGTTGATGAACATAGATAAGTTGAATTAATGATTGTGTGGTATATTTAGGAATGTTTTGAGATGCATTTAGGAAAGTTCGAGTGGAGGACTATGTGAGATTTTTGTAAATAAGTTGATGAGCAAAGATGGGTTTTAGTTATTGGTATTGCAGAGAAGTCGATTAATTATTTGGAAGTTGCAGATAAGTCTAGTTAGTGTTACTGAGTATATGAGATTTTGTGTAAATAAGTTGATGAGCATAGATGGTTTTAGTTAATGGTATTGTGGAGCAATCGATTATTTGGAAGGTGCAGATAAGTTTAGTTAGTGTTGTTGAGGCATAAGATGTTAACGATCTGAGGTAAAGGCAATTTTGGATTATCGAGGAATCATTTTAAGGTTACTGAGAATTTTAGGTTTTTGTTATAGAATTGTATTTGAGTTATTGATTAGAGGATTTTCGACGAATTGAGTTAGCGGTATTATTGTAAATAGAAGATCTTGTTTTTCTTTTTTTTTCGTGTTTGTATATTTGTTGCGCGTATAGTGAAACATTTTGAGTTTTTTTTTTATATTATTTGGACTTGTGGATACATTGTATTACGAGGATTGTTAAAAAGTTATGTTGATTAGTTAAGCGGTATTTTTTTATATATATTGGAAACTATGTTTAATTTTGTGTAACACTTGCAATAATTTTCTTTTAGTTAAATTACTTTACTCTGCATGTATCGCCTCATATGACTTGGGTTGCATATCAATTTTATGTTTTAATTTTTTTTTCTGAAATTTTCAACTGCACTTGTGATTTCTGGAATTCATTTCTCAAATGGAAATTCAAATGTATTGAATGTGGAAGAAATTTTTTTCTTTCAAATTTAAATTAAAGGCATTAATCGCTATAGTTAATTTTTTTTTTACAATCGGATTTGCAAAATTTTTTTTATCTTAATTTCATTCTGTCTCTTGTTCTGGCGTTTGCGGCATGCAGCAAATCGTTTGCGCAAGGAATGGCATGTATTTTTTTTTGTGTTGCATTTGTAAACAGTGGGGGTGCATACTGATCACGTGCGCACTCATAGTTTGCAATTCTAAATTTAATTACACTAATTTTTTTTCTTTATTTCAAATTGTAACCAATGCTTGTAGTGAATTTTTAAATTCCTTAGGCTACTCAGCATTCATTGAGGTTATAAAATTTTTTTTACCGTTTATACTACTCGTTAATTTAGAAATTTTAAGTTGCAAATCTGAATTAATTACATTAATTTTTTTAAAACTTTCAATTGTAACCAATGCTTGTAGTGAATTTTTTAAATTTCTTAGGCTATTAAGCATTCTCGGAGGTTATAATATTTTTTTTTCACCTACGCACACCCATTGTTTCAATTTCTAATTTTTCACTTTAAATTAATTTTTTTTAAGAAAGATTGTTATCGATGCTCTTGGTGAACCACTGCAATTTCTTATGCTTTGAGTACTGTTGAAGGTTAAAATAGTAATTTTGTTTGGTGGTCTGGGACATGCACTTCACATTAGTCGTGTCAGGATTTCGATGTTATACGATTATGAGGTGTCTGTTTCTGGGTGCCATGTTTGTATTGATTATATATGTTTTCACTAGTACTTATCTCTTATCACAAAGTATTTTTTTCGATGCGCATATGTGTGGTTATTGTGAGTAGCGAAGCTGTTATATATGCAATTTTTGAGTTTACTATGCGTTACTCGTCTTATTTTTTTATTATTTAGTGGCACATGTTTCTTTGTGATTATTAGATTATTTCCATTTGTTATTTTATATATGTTGTCCTTGTGAATTGTTTGGTGACCCATATCCCATTCGGCAAAATTTTTTTTTCGTACGTGAAATTAATTGTAGTTGTTAGTAGTTAATTTGTTTTTCTCCACCTTTTCGCAACGTTTAAGGAATTAGGGTTAAAATGCAATTTTCTTGTTGGTTGTTTTTTTGTGTGTGCAAAATAGAATTTTTTAGACAATGCTTCTTGAAATTTTTTTTATATTGAGTGATGGGAGGACGAGATGGGGACCTCGGGTATCTGAAAGCCTTGTGGAAGAGTGGAAAATTTGTTCTCCCTATTTTACATACTCTACTGATGCTGGCTCTCCTACGAGAGTGTTCGTGTTTTTTTTTCTCTGTTTCAGGACATTATGCCATCCAGACTTGCTGTGCATCGGGTCTTGATTGCTCCACGAGATAGTATCCTACAAAATGTTGAGACTGTGATTCAATGTTCCACCTGGCCGTTGCACCACTGGAGGAGCCCCCGCGGGATTCGGACCCACCGGTTCTTCATTTCACGAGAGATTTACTGCATAGGGCAACTACGTCTCTATGGGGCTGAGGACTGTGACGTTATGCTTCAGTGGACAGTCGTTCTTGACCTGGAGTTTGATGACGGACGACGGGACTGTTGAACTGTTGTCATGGTTGCAGTTACAGAATTACATGTGACGTTGTGCTTCACACAGCCTCAGGAGTCTTCATTGGGATTGGATGTTTCAGTTGCCATTCTTCGGGAGGTGGACATTCGTTCTTGACCAGGAGTTTGACGAGGGACGACGGGACTGTATGGGCTATGGTTGCTATTGCATCTGTTGTATTTGCATTTTCATGAATGAATTTTTTTGTGTGTTTCTTTATTTCTAGTTTTGTTAATCTGAAAGAGGGGAGGAGTGATGGGAGGTTGCCGGTCCCCAAAGTTACAACGGCAGTTTGTACACTTGCCCTGTTTACAGGAAACGGATTTAAAAGAAATGTGGGGGTGCCTCAGGTCAACGGACTCTATGGCGGGCGAAGCTGTATCCTTACACAGCTTGTTGCCTAATCGGAATTGTAAAATTTACCGCCAGAACTTTGAAGCGGATGATTTTCCGTGTGGTGCGGTCAACCTATATAAGGGTTGGCGCGCGAATTCTCGGGGCTTTTTTACTCCTTCTTCGTCTGCCAGAAAAAACCTCCACAGTCGGGAAGCGCACTTGCTACCCGGGGTCAAACCCATCCGTCGCTCTCTCCCTCCTTCAAAGCTAAGTAATATTCCGTTATGTGTCACTTAATTTTAATCTTATTGTTTAATAAATTAATTGTTACTTTAAAGAACGGCCTTCTTAATTTACTGTACTGTTTAATTGTCTTAAAAGATCTAATGTTTAAACGTAAGTTATAGTGTGACGCCAACAGAAGAATAGAACCGGGTTTTATTTAAAATGGATCTAACGAAATAAATTAATCAATTTAACTTAAGTTAAACAGGCGTTGCATTAGTAGCTTACTTATATACACAAGTTATAGGTTTTTGCTTTCTAGTTTCTGGTATATTTCACACAGTTGGCTGACTAAAAGACTAGTTTTCATCATTAATTTCTTTAAAAACAAGGGAAGACCATTTCAAATCTTACTTTTGTAAATGTATTGTATCCAAAAAAGAAAAAAAAAGCATTAATTTGATTAAAATAGTTTTGATAGTATTGAAATTAAAGTAAATAAAATTCGCAGAAACTTTGAAGAATAAAATGTTTTTATAATTTTTTGTTTACTATTAATTGCATAATCACTAGGTGTTTAAAAATTTAAGTTTTTATGTTATAAACCTAAAGTGAAGATTTTAGAAATTCTGCATAATTTGACCTTTTTGATCTATGAAATCTTTGATTTAGGAGATAATTTTCTTTAATTTTTTTTATTGTTTCATTTGATTTGTTTGGGTTAATGACATTTAATACTCTTTTGTAAATATTTTTAAAAATTAATACTTTTTTGTTGTAAATAAATTGCAAAAAGCCATTCATAAGATTTTCAGAGAATTGTATGAGCTATTATCAATAAGATAAAAATTGAGATATAATAATTGTACATATTATGCATTTTGAATACTGGCAGATAGATCCTCGATTTATCCTTATAGTATAATGTTACTTTCAGATAGTGTGATTTATGTAGCAGATCATGAAATGCTTTATTTACTTATAGTACATTCATGTAATGTTAAAATTAGGATTCAATAAATGATGTATCTTAAAATGAGTATGATTATTAAATACAACTGTATACGAGAAATTTTCACAAAACAATTTAATTTGTTCTACAATAAAATAATTCCATTAAAAAGAGCCTATTTCTTTAAACATGTTTTTTAATTTATTCAAAAATGTCCAGTTAATTTATTTCTGAATGTTGGAGACAGGAATTTTTAAGGAAATTCAAACCTTTTGAAGGGTAATAATTACAAAGGAAGTCAGTGTATAAAACATACGAAATATGTTTTTGATAAGATTATTTCAGGTACCCAAAACCTTTGAATGATGTTAAAAGCAATTTTATTTCTATCTCAGAATTCCTATATATAATTATTAAACAAAAACTTTCATATTAACCAACTTCAATTAAAAAGCTAAATTAATTTTTGTTTGTAAAAAAAGTGTGTATTTTCTTTGATGTGCAATGTTTTCATAAGAACTTGTTCATAGTATGTTTTATAATCGTGGGATTATTTAATCCTTCGAGGAGAAAAAAGTAGTATTTAGCCTACTTTTATAAAATAATTTTGTAGGTATGTGGGTATAAAGGGATATCTTTTGGTACAGTAAATCATGGTTTGCTTTAATAACAAAAATTAAATGGTTAAGTAAAAGTGAATCAAAATTGACGACTTTAGAAAATGATATGTTCTTTTTGAGTTCTTATCCTCATGTATTTAATGGAATATTAATATAAAACAGTTTATGCTATTGATTATATAAACTTTGATAGTAAAAAAAATCAATACACCTTAATGAAGTTATTTAATTACAAGATATTACTAATTTTTACTTATTATATGGAAACACTCAATAAGATAAATCAGGAAAAATAACAAAAAAAAAATGCAATTTTATTATGTACTTCCATAAAAATTATATTGTTATAATTTCAAATAAATCTCAAAAACTTGTCTTAAAATATATGTATCATCTTATTAAAATATTGGAGAAATATGTACATGCAAAGCATACTAATTATAAATTTATTTACATCCTTCCCTGTACCTGAATAGAATATTAATTTTCATCGGAAATGGGCACTTGTAAACTTCTGAATCTCGGACAGTTCCATCAAATTATTAGTGCTATGTTGCACTAATAAATTTTTATTATCCTCTGTTGACCAACGCGAGCACTCGACAACAGCAGCCATCTCGAATTTCTGGTGCAATGCATCATGGGACTTCGCAAAGTTCCTAGTCGAAAGAGGGTACGAAAAATAGACTTGCATTTCGAGCCGGCATTTTGCCGGGTCGTCGTGTAAACGGGTACAAAGCGGATTCGTTCCGGCATGTTGCCGGCAATTTTCGTCCATGTAAACGGGGCCTAAATGAGGAGATGGTTTAAAATCCTTACGCTTCATCACCTTATCCATATTTACTCTAAACACTCGAATTTTTTACGGGGATATTAAAAAAAGGGATTTTTTCCCTATACAATCATCTTATGTTTTACTGTAATCGAGTAACCATATATAGTGAAAAACGATATTTTAGTGGGTATAATGTAAAAGAGCAAAAGCAAAATAGTACACAAAAACAGTGTTAGGTTAGAGTTAAGCGGAAACAAACCAAAGCATATTCACGTGCTATCCTCATTATGTGATCGTGACGTCACATGAATCAACCTCATTCGTTTTAAAAGGAAATACAAAAAAATTATAAATTAAATTGAATATAAAGTTCGATTTCCTAAATATTTAAAAACATATAGATGCAGAAAATTTTAATTGATGCGATTTCTGTACACAAATAGAAAAATAGTATTTCCAAACACACACATCATATTTAAAAAAATATAAATTACTTCATAAAATCGGCTACAACAATTTTTTATAAACAACATGACGGTGGCTTCTTTTTTTTTCTTTTAATGAAAATAACAAAAATGCATTACCGGATACAATTGTTGAAAACGTAATTAAAAGTTCTTGGATGTATTCTGCAGATGAAGCTTGAAATGGACTCACTGGATTTTGAGCAAAGTTCTTGCACGCGAAGTAACTCCACGAAGGATCACTGCTGTTATGATGTTAGTGTGTTATGAGAGGCAAACCGCGCGTTTACATTTCAAACAGCGTTATCAATGAGGGCATTTAGCGAATTTTTTTCCAAAGAAGATTAGGAGTTTTAAGTCAATCAGACACTTTTGATTCTGATCAAAATATAAAGAAGATTTTTAATCTATCCCGGAGCGACCTCCCAATTATTGCTGTGGGAATCTAACCGAAATCTTCCAAAAAGTTAGATTCTTCAGATAGCGGGGGGTTTATTGGCGTGGTGTCAAGGGGTTTTCTACGATGTATTGTTTAACTTTGAAAAAATCGACAACAAAATTTTAAGAAAGAGACTTGTTGCAAACTAAATAATTTATTATGAATTTCAGGGGAGCATTTACAGGGGGATTATTTACAGAATGGAAATTAGATAAGCATATTTTAAAGTATAGGAAATATAAATTATTCCTTCTGGGATGACGTTTGAGATTAAATAAAACTCACTAAGCAACGCTATTGTAACTTACCGCTTGGTGTCGGCGAACGGGCGCGGATGCGAGAAAATAATGCTTCGCTGATGGGTGTTGGTGGGCCTCTGCCGATAAATAGGCGTTGAATAGGCGTTTTTCTTTGGGCATCTGGACTGTAAAAAAGTCCTCAATTCCATTTCGTGTCCAGTCTTTGATGTTGGGCTTGGCGACAGTGGTGCTTTCCATTCTGCTGAGTGGCATAACGGCGATTGGTCGAACGATGGAATCCGGGAGACTTGGCTATGGTGCTTCATCTGGACGAAAAAGTTTAGAGTTTTTTGTCTTGGTTGAGAGCTTAGAGGCTGCTCTCTGAGTGGTTGCTGGATACCGTGAACAGTGACTCCAATTGGCTGCCCTGGGTGCTGGGATTTAGAAAATGGTGAGGCGCTTTTCCAGTGGGGAAGAAAGAAATTAATAATGGCAGAAATTTAAAAGAAAGTAAAACTTTAGCTAACTATGTTGCATGAAAAAATAAGTTTAAGGAGGATCATAGGAATCAAGAAGAAAAAATTCTTCTTGATCTTTCAGTGTTATCATTTGGAATGTAAGAAATTAAGTTATGCATATTAGAATTATTGGTTTCAGGCAGAGCGTTGAAAAAGTTATTTGCTATTTTCTGAATATGCGATTTAAAACTAGTAACTTTAAATGCGTTACGTATGTCGTCATTGCGAATGTATCTTGTGGCTTTGACAATCATACGTATTAGATAATTTTGCAGAGTATCAAGAATTTTAATATTTGTATTAGCAGCATATCCCCATACTGGACAAGCGTACGCTATAATTGGATGCAAAACGGCTGTATAGAGAAGCACTTTCTTTTCTATACTTAAATGAGAATTCCGGCCTATTATAAGAGGTAAAGTTTAAACACAATTTTTTGGAACTTATCGCGAGCATATAAAATATGTTGTTTCCATGTTAAGTGTGCATCGAAAATTATTCCAAGATATTTAGCTTCCTAAGACCAGGGGATCTGTTTTGTTGTACATGATGAGTGGTGGTGGAAGTGAGTGCTTTTTTGTGAAAATAATGGCTAAGGTTTTTTCCCCGTTGATACTGATTTTCCATTTGTCGTAGAAATTTTGTAGAAGAAGTTGCTTGTTAATCATGTATGTTGTAGCTGTCAGATTTTTATAAGTTGTGTGTATGGCCGTATCGTCAGCGTAAAGATTCATCTTTGTCAATGAGTAATTAGGAATATCGTTAATATAGAGATTAAAGAGCAGTTGCCGAGCAAGGAACCTTGTGGACAAACTGCAGAAACAGAATGTGTGTTAGATAGGGACTCGTTAATTTAAATTTTGAAAGAACGGTTGGTTAGATAGGAGTGAATGAGGTGAATCAGAGGGGGAAGTAGATCATGGGATAAAAGCTTGAAATGGAGTCCATTAATCCAAACACGGTCGAAGGCTTTCTGGATATCCATAAATATAACTCCCATGCTTTTCTTTTTCTGGAAACCTTCCGAGATGTATTTAGTTAATCTTAAAAGTTGATGTAAGGTACAGAGCTTATTATTAAAACCATATTGATTGAAATTAAGAAGGTTTTTATCATTAATGAAATCTTTTAATCTGTGGAGAATTATGGATTCAGTAAGTTTACTTATAGTGGACAGAGATAGGTCTATAACTAGATGCTAGATGGGGGTCTTTGCCAGGTTTATTAAATGGAAAAATAATGGTTTCTTTCCAGTTGTCTGGAAAGCGATGAAATTTGAGAAATTTATTGATGAGAATTGTTAAAATAAGGATTAATTTAATTGGAAAATTTTTTAGCATACGGTTAGTGCAGTGTTTCTCAAACTCACGATAACCCTACGAGTGGGGCGCGAGCATATCGAAAATAAAAGATTTTAAAATAATTAATTTACTGGAATGAATTAAAACAAAATACTGTCAGATATAATAAAAAATGCACTTTTACTCTGATATAATTTATAGGCGCGCGTGCGTGATATTAAGTCAACAAAAATAAAAACTTCTTCAATACCTAATTAGCTATCTTTGATCCTATAATCAAATAAAAAAAACTTTTATTTGATTTGCTGTAATCCCATGATGAGGGATTTTTTTATTACGCTTTCTGCTTAAACCTAACATACAACTCTTTCAGAGAAAAAACAGGTCCCAGACGCAGAATTGAAAAAATTTAGAAACATAAAAAATTCATCACTGCCATTATTTTTGAAATACTGCACATTATAGCTGTAATCTGTTTAACCTTCTAATTTATTGGTACAGTTAGTTATGACCCCCCTCTTATGTGTTTATTTCTCATTTAAGGAAGTTGTAAGTAATGTATTTCTCTGTTGCACTTTTTTCCATGCAAAACAGTTTTATGATATTCGGAAAACCACGGATAGCACACTTTGAAGTATTAATTGGCCAAGACCTATTTTTACGAGTTTTCTATACATATGAAGCATAAGGCGAAAAACGTTTTACACAATTTCATATAATCACAATGAATACACATTTTACCCGGAAGTGGTCGCGCGGGACGCATAGATTACAAAATCGGTAATTCTGGCAAAACTGTTCATTTGTTACCAAAGAAAAATTGAAAAGTCCTTTTGAAAGTAGGTAATTTTACATTCTCTTAATTAAATTATTCGCTGGAATCACGATTTGTATCGTGTACAATAAAATAATTATAAAAAAAAGGATTCGGGTAACTCAATAACCCCGCTCGACCGTATCGAGTGCGCGCCTGCTACTGGGTTAAAAATGTTGAAGTCTTTTCGCTTTAAATATTAAAAATAGTACAGTTATTCTTCATCGGAATTTTATATTATTGTTCATTATTTAACATCAAATACAAATGCTAATTCTGTGAAGCTTAAAACTACCATTCGTTTAAAACTAATTATAATTTTAGCAACCCTTTAAAAAAATCATTTTACATTATTGTAAACATTGTCGAGCATTCGGCTTTGCACTCCTTACAATTCAGCTTTTATATCAATAATGTTTTATTTTCTTATAAATGAACTTGTGCAAAGAGCGGACAATTCAGCCGGTATAGTATTAATGTATCAGTGCTGCACAGAGTATTTTATAACTAATTAATTAATACTATATTAAGAACAAGTTCAATAAGTATTAACGACTTCCATGGGCTTGTCTTGCAAAGCAAAGTTTTAAAAGAAATGCTTATGATTAGAAATTCACCCTCTGAGTTCTTTTTGTATATTTAGCAGATATCTATTTTGTCTTCTAAGCAGCCACCCCATTTTGCAATATGTTCAATTTAAAAATTAGAGAAAGGAAAAATAACATAATAATTATGCTATTACTTTATTTTTTTATTTTTTGCTTAAAAGTAGTATACAAAATTTTAATACTTATGTTACTAATTTGTATGGTTTATAATTAATATTGCCTATTGTAGCTTTATCGTCAAAGTTTATTATTATTGTATTCAGTACATTATTAATGCATAAAGGGGGCGCGATAAAAATTGTGATCGAAAAGGGGGGCGCCAGTATTGAAAGTTTGAGAAGAACTGGGTTAGTGATAGTCTTCACCGGGGGCCTTTCTGGCGTTGACACGCTTAATGTAGTTAATTATTTCATCCGGAAAACCCAGTTCAATGAAAGAGGTGGGGGGAGTAGAAGGAAAGTTACTTACAGTGCAGTTAATTAATTCGTCGTTATGGTTATGAGTATCATTTTCGAGTTCGTTTTCGACAAAGTTATTTTTAATGTTAGTAGCAAGAAGATTAACATTCTGCTGATCAGTGACGGCCGTATCTGCTGCACAATTAAAAGGTGGAATTTTTGGCCTTTTGAAAAATCTTTGTGTGCGCCAAAGGCTGTTATCCGTGGTGTTAAGTGCTTCCCGTTTTTTTTTTTTTTGCCAAATGTAATTATATTTTTTTAGTTCTTTTTTAAGATCAGATTGTACTCTACTGTAATGTGTTTGAAAAATTGGGTTAAGTGTCTGTTGATATCTTTTGTGAAGGTAGTTTTTGACTGTAATGAGCTGGTTTATGTGTTGAATTTCGACGGTAAATTTCTATTGGTCCGGAGGCGTGGCTATGAGTTTCAATGACCGTGTAGGTGAACTCAGCAATTTTCCACTGTAATTGATTAGTATTATTAATATTGTTAGGATGGTAATCAAAGAGGGAACGATTTTTAATTAAATTATTTTTAAAATCATTCCAATCAGTGGAGACCGCTCTAGGATTAGAGGGTTCTACTGCAAGTATAAAATTGAAATTTAAGAAAACAGGATTGTGATCTGAGGATAGATCGTTAATGGACTTGATCGTGATGGGGTAATAGAAGTTTTTTATAAGTGTGATGTCTATTGTATTCGCAGAATTTTGACAAAATCTAGTTCCAGTTCCATGTCGGTAGGTATATTAGTCATGTCCGTGTCGTTACCGTTTCCAGAAAGGGGGAGAGAAGAGTTAGAGTCTGCTCTGTCAAGAAAGCCCTGATAAGGGTTGCAGGAGTAAGATGCTCTATTGTAAAGCGGTAGCTGGTGAGGGTGGCCGAAGCAACGCGGCTCTGTAGCGTCCGCTGTCCAAGTCGGTTATCGTAGAATCCGTGCAGATGCGTATAGATGACGCGTCCTCGCTCTTCGACGTCCAAGTAAATAGTCCAATGAATAATCAATAATAACAATAATTTTAAGAATTTTACTACTAAACTAAAATTAGATGATCGTGCGAGCTGGCGCCGCAGGCGCCTATTCCCAGGAGGATGGGAGAAAAAGAAAAATTCATGAATGAAATTTAAACTAATACCAAAAACTCCCACGAAAAGCGGGGAGGGATGACGTACTCCAAAGCACGAGCGTTCTGTCGAAGAAGAGCGCCAGCAGGGGAAGTGGAGGAAACTCAGGAAGGAAGACGGGACGGCCGAAGGCAGTAAATCAATTCGGTGACAATCTGTCCCGGCCGAAGGCAGTAAATCAATTCGGTGACAATTCACCTCAGAACCAAAAATGAAAGATGCGATGCAGTGAAGCTAAATCATGTTTTTAAGAGTGTGAAAAGAGTGTTTTTTGTTGTGTTATGGGGGGCGGAGCGGGTTTCTCCACTTCGTTGAAGAGTATGCATATTTAATTTTAGGATGAGGATACGTAAACAGTGTTTGTGCTTTGATAATTGGATTGTCATGAGATTCAATAGATTTAAAGACATTTCTTGAGAGTTTAGTGATGTAATTAGAAATCCGCTCCATATGTAGATCGTTGCGTATCACGTCATTTCGGACGTACCAAGGTGCGTTCGTCATGACGCGGAGTATTTTGTATTGAATTACTTGAATCTTTTTCATGTGGGTGGAGGCTGAGGCTCCCCAAACGGGTGAACCATAAGTGATAACTGGGCTTAAGAAATTTAAACTAAAATTAGATGATCGCGGGCGCTGGCGCCTATTCCCAGAAGGATCGGAGAAAAGATAGACCATGATAAGAAAATTAATCAAATAACGAAAACTCCCACAAAAACAGGGAGGGATGACGTACCCCAAAGCACGAAACGATCTAACGAAGCAGAGCACCAGCGGGGGAGGGGAAGAACGCAGGAAGGAAGACGGGACGGCCGAAGGCTGTGAATCAAGACGGTGAGATATCACCTCAGAACCCAAAGTGAATGATGCAGTGCAGTGCAGCTAAACCGTGTTGTTAAGAGCGTGAAAAGAGTGTTAAAAAATTTAACTAAAACTAAACTAAAATTAGATGATCGCTGGCGCCGGCCCTGAAGGGGCCTTTTCCTAGAAGGATGGGAGAAAAAGGTAAACCATGATGTGATGATGGATTTAATCAAGAAGATCCCCATAAAAAATGGGGAGGGAGGACGTACCCCAAAGCACGAAACGCTCTATCGAAGCAGAGCACCGGCGAGGCGAAGGGAAGAACGCAGGAAGGAAAGCGGGACGGCCGAAGGCAGTAAATCAAGGTGGTGAAATATCACCCAAGAACCCAGAGTAAAAGACGGAGTGCAGTGCAGCTAAATCATGTTGTTGAGAGTTTGAAAAGAGTGTTTTATGTTGAGTTATGGGGGGCGGAGCGGGTTTCTCCACTTCGTCGAAGAGTATGAATATTTAATTTTAGGATGTGGATACGTAAACAGTGTTTGTGCTTTGATAATTAGATTGTCATGAGATTTAATAGATTTGAAGACATTTCTTGAGAGTTTAGTGATGTAATTAGAAATCGGATCCATTTGTAGATCGTTGTGTATCACGTCATTTCTGACGTTCCAAGGTGCGTTCGTCATGACGCAGAGAATCTTTTTCATGTGGGTGGTGGCTGCGGCTCCCCATACGGGTGAACCATAAGTGATAACTGGGCGCAGAATATGCTTGTATAGTATAACTTTATTTTCGAGGGATAGAGGAGACCTCCTTCCGATGAGGGAGATGGCTAAAAAGGACCTTTCTAAAAGGTTCTTCGATAAACTTCCTTCCGTTCCCAATGAATTAATTAACAACCAGCCTGCATATGATCCCGCAGAGCCCTCGTCCCAAAAGAGCCCCAGAGCGCTTCTTGAGCACGAATTTTTAAATTTCCCCCAAGCCAAAAGGCTTAGGGTACAAACTTAGCTAATTGATCATTGGGAACTTATTTTAAATTTAAATTAACTTTTATTTAACTTAAGCTTCCTATTTCAAGATTAATACTCTCATTGTAACTAGTAATTCCTAGCTCCGCGCCGAGAGTCGCGGATTTAAAATCTTTTCCGAAGCAATGTTCACCACGGTCGGAATCCGGGAGGGTGACCTCATTGGATTCAATTGTGCGGTGTTCGCGCTTCAACTTTTCTTTTCGGCCACCAGATGGAGGCACGATTCTGTACTATCTAGAGCTCTCTTAAAATTTGTTTCACGTCCAGCAATCATAAATTAAATCGTTCCTTCGAACGACCGACTAATATTTTTGAGAACTGGACATTCAATTTCTATTCTATCAATTATTAATCATGATTGTATCACATATTTGACTTCATTGCGTTATATAAATTCTTATACCGCGTCTAGTCCTTTACTCTTTTATTTGTTGGTCCCTTCCCCCCCTTTTATTTATGGCAATGTGCAAGTTGGTTCATTAAATTTTATTCAAAATTTGTTCTCCCCTTTTTTATTTTGCTATGGGATCTTGGAATTAATTTAATTTCAAGATCTCCTTGTTTCGGGTCGTTTATTTTCGGATCGACCCAACAATCGTTGGGGTGGCTTTCGGAGTACTTAGTCTCGTCGGACTCTAACCTCCTATCCTGGAATTTTAGATGACTGAACTAGATTTACCAATGCCCTTTTTAGAAAAGTATTTATATAAAAATAAAATTTAAGTTGAGAAGAATTTGAAAATATAAAAATATATTGTTTAAAACATTTAGATGAAAAGTTATAATTAAATAAAAAAGCTCTTTTAAGAGCTAGAAATCATTTTTAGAAGCGTCCATTAAGTGGGCGGAGTTACAGTGGCCAATCGGGTTGCAGCAAGAACCAAGATAAGAAAGAGCGGGAAAATACATCGGGAGGTGGGAAAAAGAGCTCGATCCTCTTCCACGCCCACTTTCTGCGATGATCGGTCTCGACCAATCATAACGCAGCAAGCAGGGCATTTCTTCACAGGACAGGCATGTGCGAGATCAAGGATAAAATCGAAGACCCACTCTGCATAAATTGCAAAGCTAAAGGCCATATGGCCTCCTCTATTAAATGTCCTCTCTTTCCCAAGCCCAGAGAAACTAAAGGTAAATCCCCTGTAAATAATCAAAACCAAAACTTAAATACCACCCCCGTAACTCCCGGATTACTTTACTCTCAAGTTCTTAACTCAAATTCTAAACACCAGATGTCAGCACCCGGATTTGCCTCCTCGGCGTCAGACATTACTGAAAATAGCAAAAATAACGCTCCTAACAAGGAAACACATAATGTTCCACAAAATGTTACTGGCGAATTTGGCCTATTTCAAGCTATCAATAAATGCAAACGATTTTTACCTTATTTCCCTCTCTTCTAACCGAAATGGAAAAATCATCTAAATACACTGATCCAACAGAAAAACTACAATGTCTATTAAGAGTAATTTGCTCCCCTACCAATACTGTGTAGATGCTTTATTATTTTCAAAATTTCATTTCTCAAATCCTAAAAGTTTCTCTACTTATCTCTAATTTTCTCTCTCACTGCAATTCAACTTCGTTGAATTGCAGTCTCTCCCCATTGGCTAATGAAACTCCGCCCACTCTGGGCGTTGTATATCTTCCAGACTACTTTTTAAATAATTTCTACCGTAAATAATTTTCTTTCTACCCCCTAATTCTTTCATCGAACCCGCTCTCCCGGATGAAATTATCCACTACATTAAACATATCAATGCCAAAAAAGCCCCTGGTAAAGATTCTATAACTAACCGCATGTTAAAAAACTTTCCAATTAAACTAATCCTAATTTTAACAATCCTAATTAACAAAATCCTCAAATTCAATCACTTTCCAGATAACTGGAAAGAAGCCATTATTTTCCCCATTAACAAACCTGGCAAGGACCCTCATCTCGCATCTAGTTACAGACCAATATCTCTCCTTTCCACTATCGGTAAACTAACCGAATCTATTATTCTTCACAGACTAAAAAATTTTATCAATGAAAATAACATCCTCAATCCCAATCAGTATGGTTTCACTAACAAGCTCTCTACCCTTCACCCACTTTTAAGACTAACCGAAAATATCTCTGAAGGTTTCCAGAAAAAGAAAAGCACGGGAGCAGTTTTTCTGGATATCCAGCAAGCCTTCGACCGTGTTTGGATTAATGGTCTTACTTTTAAGCTAATTACCTTTAAAATTCCACATCCTCTGATTCATCTTATTCACTCATACCTCACTAATCGCTCCTTCCGAATCAGAATTAATGAGACCCTTTCTAATGAACACTCTGTTTCTGCAGGGTGTCCCCAAGGTTCCTTGCTTGGTCCCTTGCTATTTAACCTCTACATCAACGATATCCCTGACTATTCACTCACTAAAATTAATCTTTACGCTGATGATACTGCCATTCACGCCACGTATAAAAATCTTAAAACAATTTCCTTCGCATTAAACAAACACCTTCTACTCTTGCAAAATTTCTACGACAAATGGAAAATAAGTATTAATGTCGAAAAATCTACTGCCATTATTTTCACGAAAAAACAGTCTCTCCAACCTCCTATTATCATGTACAACACTCAAATCCCCTGGTCTCAGGAAGCCAAATACCTTGGAATTATCTTTGATACACACACACACCTAACTTGGAAACAACACATTTATTACGTTCACGACAAATTCCGGAAAATAATGTTTAAACTTTACCCCCTAATTGGCCGGAATTCTCATTTAAGTATAGAAAACAAAGTGCTTCTCTATACAGCCGTTATGCGTCCCATCTTAGCTTATGCATGTCCAGTTTGGGGTTATGCCGCTAAAACAAATATTAATATACTTGATACCCTGCAAAATTCTTTAATACGTATGATCGTCAAAGCCATAAGATACATGCGCAATGACGACATACGTAATGCTCTTAAGATTAAAAGTTTCAAATCTCACATTCAGAATATAGCTATTAACTTTTTTTAACGATTTAGAAGCTACCAATAATATAAATATGCAAAATTTATCTCAATATACCCCTAATGACAATACAAAGAGACCAAGAAGAATTCTTCTTGACTCCTATAATCCCCCGTAATTCTATTTCAACGTGCAATTTTTATTGCACACCATAATTGCTAAAATTTAACTTTCTTTATTTTTTGTCAATATTTTTCTCCTGCTCTCCCCACTGGACATGCTCCTCCCCATAATTTAAATCTCAGCCCCCGGGGCAGCCAATCGGAGTCAATGATCACTCTACCCAACATCCAATCAGAGAGCAATCTCTTAGCTCTCAGCCAAGCCAAAAAACTCAAACAAGTGGCAAGTGGCATGTCAATTACGGAGTGCCTGTCCCAGAACGGGACGTACCTCCTCATCAGAATTTTAAGAATTAAGAGCCGAAACTAAAACTTTCCACCAAGATGAAGAACCATAGCCACGCCTCCCGGATTCCTTCGCCCAACCAATCGCCATCATGCCACTCAGCAGAATGTTAAACTCCACTTTTGCCATGCCCACATCATAGACTCTCACGATATGGGATTGAGGACTGTTTTACAGTCCAGACGCCCAAAAGTAAACGCCTATTCAACGCCTATTCAAATAATTTTTTACTCCCTGAAAAAATCCTTTGCATTTTAATGTTTTATTAATAGTACAAACTATTTTATTTATATTATCTTTTTAAAAAGGGCATAGTAAATTGTTTCAGTCATCTACACTTCATGACAGGAGGTTAGAGTCCGGAAGGACTAAGTACTCCAACAAAACGTGCAACGAGCGTGTTCATCAGTGAGCGGACTTCGTCCGCTACTGTTTTTCAGCAGGTATGTCCTGCCCATCTAAATTATTTCGTTTTCTTTTATTTCTTATGTCACTCTCATATTTTCGGCTCTAATTTTATTAATTCTGATGAGGAGGTACGTCCCGATTTTGGGACAGGAACTCCGTAAATTACATGCCACTTGCCAGAATTTCTCAGATAGATAGTCAATGTGCATTTTTAATGTTAAGCGGCTATCTATGTGTAGGCCCAGATATTTCACCACTGAAACCCACTGGATGTTGTCATCAAAAAGTGTGAGCTAGAAAGGCGGGTCGATGACCCCCCATTTCCTGAAAACAATTGCTTGTGATTTACCGACGTTAATTGCAATTCGCCAATGTGTAAGACACGTTTCAAGTTTATCTAGGAAGTTTTGAATAGCTTTATTTGTGTATTTCAGCTGGACACCTTGCGAGTGGACTTCGGAATCATCCGCAAACAAGCAAGTACTGACGGTGGAGTGCTGTGGAAAATCATGTGTGTAGATGATAATAATTTTCCTTTTTTTGTTATATGAACAAAAAACTAATTATTTTCATTTAAATATAAAAAGTGATGGTAACAAAATATAAAAAAAATCATTCAAATATAATTTTGTTTTGCTTATTAAGTCCATTTATATTTACAAGCATGCATGGGCAAAATAATTGTTGTGAGGTGGCTACAAATGTATGTAGAAACGTTCATAAGAAAAGTTCTAAATGCTTTGTTTGTTTGAGAGACAGCTGTGTTTCTTGGTTAGTCAACAGCAGGGATGCCGAACCAATGGTACGTGACACAATAATTTGGGCACGCCAGCAATTAAAACGGTTTGCATTTTAGTTCAAAATAATTAAGTTCAACATAAAGTATTAGGAACAAACTCTATTATGTACCGTAATGTGACTTCATTTGATAAACTGAACTTGTCCTAATTGGATTAGTAGGAAATTATATATATATAAAGAATTTGAAACGCAACTGATTGATTTACAATTTAGTTCAATATAGATTCAAAACTTTATTGAAACAATTAAAAAGTTAGAACAGATTGAAACAAGATTTACAAGCAATATAAGTAAAAATGCAGTAACGAAATTTTGGGAACATGGAATACTATTCCATACACGTTTAACTGCTTGAATAAGCAGGCTCATGCTATTTTAACCATTATTTCATTTACCTATGCCTGCGAGTCATTATTCTTAGAGACGAATTAAGATTCGCTTAGAAACCATTTGGCAGATGACTCGAATTAAGCAAGTAACATTTTGCAATCCTATTATAAGTTATTTGTCATCTAATCTGCAACACAGAACTCAATTTAAGCTATAGGTACAACTAAAATATTTACTACTATACAATGCAAAATGTATTTATTTTGTAGTAAATAGTTTTCAGTTGTTAGTAAATATTTAGTTTTATTATTTTCATAATAATCTCAAATACAGTACGCCTTTATTTCATTAGACATTCCTTTAAAAAAATGGCACGTTGATCCACATAATGGTTCGACACCCCTGGTCTACAGGAATACTGAATACAAATATAAACAAAGAGGACTACTAGCATCCTTTGCATATGCGGGTCCTAACAATTGCTTTAATTAAATCTTTGGCAGTTGGACCTATGTGACTAAGTTTTGATTTTATTTTTATTAATGACTTTTTTGTTACTAAGTTCACACCATGACAAAATTTATAAGAACGATGAAGGGAAGGAACATTGGAGTTAAACATTTAAAAAAGTCTGTGCATTTCTTTTTTCTTTTGCAATGATGGGATTATGAATTTGAGTATATTTGAGTCTTTACTATTACTGATTTGTAGATGAATGATGTTTCCTGTTAGAAAAAAAAAATATTTTTACTGGAGTTATATATAACAATAGCAATGAGGATATAGCAAATAATATATAGATAAAACAATAACAATGAAAAGATCACGAATGATCATTAGGACTTAGTTACATAAATAGAGAAAAATCGAAAATACTCTGCAAAAGCTGTCCGGTTCTACGATATTATTTGAAAGACAAAAGAGTTTAAAAGTATCTCTCGATCACTTTGCTATAATAATTTTCCTTTTTTTTTTCAAATTTACGATATTAAAGAATCATTGAAATTAGAATGTATAACCCGATTACCGCCTGAAACTGCAAGCGGTTTCGCAAATTTTGCCATCTTTTTAAGACGGTCTACACGCAGAAGTGAAAAGGATACTTCCTAACTCTTGCAACCAAATGCGATAATCCAAATATATAAATGCCCTACTTATCCCCTTAAAAAAAAAGTGGTGCAATTGTGAAGTATACAACACTTTTTTGAACATTGAGAAACATTGGCTTTGCTGGTTATTATATACCTAGTAATCGTTAATAAACGAGGGTAGCATTCGACCGCGCAAGTTCCCCCTGTGCCGGATCTTTTCTCCGTCTTCACAGATCAAGCCGGTGCTGACCGCTACGGCTCGCCGGAGTGAACCGTTTACCAGCGTAGTTTCTCAACACATTCACTCAACCAATTTTTGCACTTCAGTAAGCTCCCGCACAACTTAAATTTTAAACTCAATGATTTTTACCTTCTCCCACCCAATGTAATTTCTCACTATTTTAATGATATTAATTTTTCACCCTCTCTTAATATCTTTATTTAACTCACTTTAGAAACAGTACTAGCGAAGATTTCAAAAATATACGTCAAACTCAAGCTATCCACTATCACAAGTGATTGGAGGTAAGTTTCCCTGCGGGAAACAGGAACTCCCAAAAACATTCGACTTTCAAGACGTTTATTTTCGCTCACCTAAACGATTTTTTTATCATATTTATTTGTAACTAGCTGCACCCTGCCACGCATTGCTGTGTCTCGGTGCGGTTAAAAAAAACGAATGAGAAAGCCTACACTTATAATATTTGTAACCATTTGCACTTAAGTACGCGCGCGCGCGCGATTCTTTGTATTTGCACAATATGATTCTTTTTCTAGAAAAATATGTATAAATATGCATAAACAAAACTTTTCTAAGCAGATTTCAGATGTTAATGGATTACATGATTCATTACAGTTTGTTTTGGTCCTTATATTACGAACCTAAATTTATTTATGTTGTCTCTCCACAATGGATGCTTAAACGCATTAAATTGTTTTTTGTTTTTTTTTGGTGAAGAAGCTTTGGCAGTTTAGAAACAATGGACCGTTTTATGCCAGTAGTAATGTTAAGGTGTGAAAGGATTTTAAAGTCGAATATTTTTAAATTTTCTCTTGATCGAGGTAGGGCAGTGTTTCTCAAACTGTGGTGCGCGTCCCCTGGGGAACGCGATAAACCTACAAGCAGGGCGCGAGCATATCGAAAATAAAAGATTTAAAAAAATTTATTTACTAGAATGAAGTAAAACAAAATACTTTCTGACATAATAAAAATATACACAATTACACGGAAATAATATAACTTATATATATTATCTGCGATTTTTACATCATCCAAAATAAAAGCTACTACTTCAAAACCTCATTTTTTAGCTATCTTTGATACTATAACCAAATATAAAACGTTTTATACGATTGCTGTGATCCCATGATGATTTTTTTTATTACGTTTACTTTTCAAAGCAAAAATGCTACTCTTTCAGAGGAAAGACAAAACCCAGACCCATAATAAAAAAATTTTTTAGGAAGATAAAAAGTTCATCACTGTTATATATTATTGCCATCAGCTGTAGGCAGCAGAATGTATTTGCTGCGGTATGACCTTCGAGCTTACTTGTACGGTTAGTTACGTCCCTTCTCTTATGTATTTGTTTTTTCATTTAGGGAAGTTTAAAGGATTACTTAGCCAAACCTAATGAAAAACGTTTTACATAATTTTTTTAGAACATCCATATTGTAATAAATACACTTTTAATCCGGGAGCGGTCACGCCGAGCACAGAGTGAACGAAATCGGTAATTCTGTCAAAACTGTTTAATTGTTACCAATGGCCCTGACACATTATCCTCCTGTTTGACAATCTTAACGTGAACTAAAATATATTTGTCACATATCTCCCTCTTTTTTGGGAGTGACAGACGTTTTTTTATGATCTTAAGGTACTTGTTTTGTCTGAGTTCCCGGTGTGATAATTTTTTTTCCGAAATATTTTCTGTGTTCTTGAAAGTAGGTGAGTATATTTTCTCTAAATTAAATTATTCACTGGAGTTACGATTTTTATTGTGTACTATAAAAATAAATATAAAAAAAGGATTGGGTGACTCAATAACGCCGCTCGACCATTAGTATCGAGTGCGCGCCTGCTCCAGGTTTAAAACATGTTGAAGTCTTTTCGCTTTAAATATTAAAAATAATACAATTATTCTTTATCAGAATTTTTTTTATAGTTCATTATTCAACATCAATTCTGAATGCTAATTCTTTGAGGCTTAAAATTACAGGTCGCTTAAAACTAATTATAATTAGAGCAATCATTTTTAAAAAAATCATTTTACATTTTTGTAAACATTGTCGCACACTTGGCTTTACTCTCCTTACAATTAAGCGATTATATCAATAATGTTTATTTTCTTATAAATGAACTTGTGCAAAGAGCGGGCACTTCAGTTGGTATACTTTAAATGTATCAGTGCTGCACATAGTATTTTATAACTAATTAATTAATACTAAATTAAGAACAAGTTTAATAAGTATTAGCGACTTCCATGGGCTTGTCTTACAGAGCAAAGTGTTTCAGGGGAATGCTATGATTAGAAATTCACCCTCTGAGTTCTTTTTCTACATTTAACTGATATCTATATTTTGTCTTCTAAGCAGCCACCGCATTTTGTAATATGTTCCAATTTAAAAATTAGAGAAAGGAAAAATAACATAATAATTATCCTATTACTTAATTTTTTTTGCTTAAAAGTAACATATACAAAATTTAATACTTATGTCATGAATTTGTACGGTTTATAATAAAGATTGTTGCTTTAGCGTCAAAGTGCATTATTATTGCATTCAGTTCATTATTAATGTATAAGGGGGCGCGATAAAAATTGTGATTGAAAAGGGGGGGTGCCAGTATTAAAAGTTTGAGAAGCACTGAGATAGGGTAACTAGAAATACGGCGAGTTCTTATTTTGTTCGGCGTCCGATGAGTTGGGTTACCATTTCAGGTTGGAATCCCATTTCCTCGAGGTCTGCTTTAATTAAGTCGGTATTAGAGTTCTTTGGCAATCCTTTTATTACTACACTGCCATTCATTTATTACTATTTTTATACGACGATCATTTTTGGTGTTATGACATAGAACTGATATTTGAGGTTTTTTAAAATATGAGCTACGATCCTGTTTTGTTCAACGGCATCTGAGTAAAATTTCAAATATTCACCTGCGGTTTTTAGTCTTAGGTTGGGGTATAATTTTTTAATGTTATCAACTTGTACACGGTAGTTGTTTGTGATTTTAACATTAATGGCGGTGGTAGAAAGTTGTTACTTTGTCGCAGCTGCTGATTGGTTGTAGGGTAAAGCTTGTTACTAGTTACCATTGGTGGGGTTTGTTGACCTAAGAGTTGTCTAACAACAATCACACCTCCCGTCACTTCCCCTACTGAATCTCGAGACATTATTAAAAAATTGCAGAATAGAAAAACTGCTGGCCCCGACCAAATACCTAATATTGCTCTTAAATATTTAACTTTAAATGCAATTACACACTTAACTAAAAAATACAATCAATGCCTCATTAAAAATCACTTTCCAACACTGTAAAAGCAAGCAAACATGGTTACGCTGCGAAAGCCTAATCAGGATCATAAATTAAGTCAAAGTTATAAGTCAATTTCCTTATTAAGTATAACTGCTAAGGTATTCGAAAGAATTATTTTAAATAGAATTCAATCGCACTGCAAAGCCATAGATTGCATTCCCTCGGAATAATGCGGGATCAGGGAGGGCCATTCAACGCTACACCAACTTATACGTGTCACAAATATAATTAATGAAGGTTTTACAAACAAGTTCTACACTGTCGGTGTTTTCTTAGATGTTAAGAGAGCATTCGACAAGATGTGGCATGATGGCCTTGTATCGAATTATAATCGAAGCAATGTTCATAATTATTTCGAAACGAAATGAGTGTGTATCCGGGCGAATTAGTTAGGCAGTCCACAATAAGTAGTTCCATGAGATAATTTAGGTATAGTAATGTTTAATTAGATACGAATTGCCGCGATGCAATTTACATTCTACGATACAAGTTACACACACACTAACTAACGATCTTTACAATTTTAATACAGATGTGCGTACACCAGCGCCCTCGCGTGGTCAATATTTCGGCACCCACCCACCGGTGAACAGAATGTTCACCCAGTAAATATCGAACCACAATTAATACAAACAATTATTCAAATACAATTCTTACAAAGAAAATACTGATACAATACTACTAATCAAATCTAAATTATACATATTAGAAAGAAAAAAGTAAATATACATTAAAGTACACAATATAATGAAACTTAAAGATGACAAAGCTTCAATTTACAAACGAACAAATACTAGGATACATACCTCAAGATTTCGCAAAAAAATAAATTTAACAGAGATTAATTAATAATGTGTAATCTCCTACCATTAATATGAAAAATATAAACAAATTAGTACAAGTATATTATACAATTTCTAAAGGGTACAGCAATTGAATGGGTTTTTTTAAGAGACATTTAAAAGTTTTTACAGGACAAGATCTAACGTTATCGTCTCTTCCAATAAATATTTCTTATATTATTCCAAGTTTCCACAATAATTTTGATTTTACATTTCCTTCAACAAGAACTACGTCATTTAATTTTAAATTCTTATGAACAGATGTTGTTTTAAAATGATTAGCTGTTTTTAACTGGAGCAAATACTGTTCTGTCCAGCGTCTCCAAAGTTGTTTTAAAAGAAGAGTTTGGGAAGTCTTTCTTTTCTTGCACGACTCCTTTGCCGTAGTGGCGTCGATCAGTTCGATGAAATGTATAGGTTATTTAGAGTCACCATAACCTAACTCTAGGAAGTGGGCCGGTGTTAGTGGTTCAGGCTCTCCTGGATCATTCTCCACGTATGTCAGTGGTCGATGATTAACGATGACTTCAACTTCTGAAAGTATCGTTGAAAGTTCTTCAAATGTTAGAAGTGCCCTGCCAAGTATTTTACGTAAAGAATCCTTTATAGTTTTAACAAAACGTTCGTAAAATCCACCCCACCAAGGCGCACGTTCAACTATGAACTTCCAGTGAATACCTTTACCTGCGACAAAATTTTGAAATTCACTGTCTTTCAAGATGTTGGCAAAATATGCTAGCTTCCTTTCAGCTGCTTTAAATGTACGTGCATTATCGGAGTATATTACCTTGCAATTACCTCTACGAGCGAGGAATCTCCTTAAAGCAAGTAAAAAACACTTTGTGGACATGTCCGACACAAGTTCTAAGTGTACGGCACGAGTGACTGCACATGTAAACAAAGAAACATGACTTCCGAGTCCCTTGATTGTCCTCAACAAGTATTGCACCTGTAAAATCAATTCCTACAATTTGGAAAGGAGGAGATTGGGTGATTCTATCAAGTGGCAACTGACCACTTAACTGGTCAGCTGGTTTGGAACTGTATTTTTTACAAACGAGACAGATCCGAATCATTGTTTTCACTAACTGACGACCCTTAGGTATCCAATATTTTTTCCGAAGTTGAGTCAAGGTTGCAGATACATCACAATGACCAATTCGTTCATGTTCCCTAATAACAAGTAATTCTGTAAATTTACAGCGTCGAGGAAGAATAACAGGATGCTTTTCACCAAAGCATAAGTCTGCTTCAAGCAACCGTCCAGTAAGTCGTAATAAATTGTTTTCATCCAAATACGACACTAAACTCTTTATTTCAGAGCTAGATCGAAGTTGTTCGTTTTGTTTTAAGGCTAATATCTCAGCTGTTCAAATTTAGAAATTAATTGCATATATATCTCATGTACTATTGTTTTATCGGCAGAATTGCTTATTTCGAATTCTGATTTATTAATTTGTTTTGTCACGAGGGATCTCGAAACATATCGAGTTTTTTCGCTCTTTCTAATACAGCCTTATTTGCTGCATCCATTTTAAACCAAAACACTATAATTGCAAACAAATATACAAATGACAACACCAATTCTAAATGCAACTTAGTACAACTTTCAACACTTTCAAACAAAATTCAGCTTAACAATATGCACAAAAATAAACAAAACTTTACCAGAGCAACCTTCCAAATACCGACAGTTACGAATAAACCAAAATCAGAAATGATGAGAAATAAGCTTAACTAGACAAATACCGAATTCAAAGTTAAGACAAAACGAAAGTACTCACTCCCCATCACGCAGCGAATGACCTTCCCGGCCGATGCACCATAAAGCGAATTATAAACGAAGCAATGTTCATAATTATTTCGAAACGAAATGAGTGTGTATCCGGTCGAATTAGTTAGGCAGTCCACAATAAGTAGTTTCATGAGATAATTTAGGTATAGTAATGTTTAATTAGATACGAATTGCCGCGATGCAGCTTACATTCTACGATACAAGTTACACACACACTAACTAACGATCTTTATAATTTTAATACAGATGTGCGCACACCAGAGCCCTCGCGTGGTCAATATTTCGGCACAGGCCTTAAAAATTAATTAAACTCAAATTCCCTGGATATTTAATTAAAATTATATTCACAATTATTTACACAACAGAACATTCAGGGTTCGTATAGATAACACTGTTTCTAATAATGGTCAAATTCAAAGTGGAACTCCACAGGGTCGTTCCCTGTCACCTTGTTTATACAACATTTACACACGCGACTTCCCAGAACACCCCACCGTCAGTACTTGCATATTCGCGGATGATTCCGCCATGCTTTAGCAAGGTACCCAGCTGAAATACACTCTTAAAAACATGCAAAACTTCCTAGATATGTTACAAGACATATCACAATGGAGAATTGCAATTAATACTGATAAATCTCAAGCAATTATATTTAGGAAATGAGGTGTCATTGACACCCTTTCCAGCTCACTCTTTTTGATGACAACATTCAGTGGGTCTCGGTAGTTCGTTATCTTGCTCTATACATTGATAGCCGCCTAATATACAAAAAGCATATCGACTATCTCTCAGAAAAATTCTAATGTAGAATTCACTTAGATATCTCACCTATTGGGAGGAAATCTCCACTATTTCTTGAAAACAAAGTTATCTTATACAAGCAAGTTTTGAGCCTAGTTATCACGTGTGTTTCACCTGTTTGGGGTCCAGACCCTCCCCAAAACCTTTGATTTATTTCCGATTGACTATCATTCTAAGTATATAGTACGTAAAATTTAATCAAGCATTTGTTATTAATGATTAATTTTACTAATTAATGCTAATTATTTATTCAATAATTAGTTTTTTACTGTGTTTTATTCCCGAAAATCGAAAAAATCAAAAGGAGCATGATACAAGAAAGGTGAATTTTCGACTCCCTTGAAAAATTCCTGTGTGCGCTACAGTTTCAGATCAGTCGAAAACTACAAAATTCCAATTATCGGATCACAGACATTATTTACTTATCCTCAATCTAATTTAAACTATACATACGCCGCAGCAAAATGGCAGATTCCACTCAAACCGCCGTAATTCAACATTTGAACATTTAATTTCATATATAAACAACATCAAATGCTCTACTGCAATTCGAAATAGGGTCAGTGTTGACTGTCACCTCCCCCGCTCCTGCATGGTCTATTTTGGAGATCGATTCCTTCCTGGTTCTTTCTCCATTCGTGCCGCTTCAGCGCCAACTAGATTTTGGCTCGCTTTGTCCTATGGCTAGTTTTTGGCGTTCCGATCGCTTGGCGTTTTCGTTCCCCGCCCCCCTCCTCTTCGGAAGGGTTACAGATTTTTATTTACATTCTCTCATGGTTATCCTTTTCTTCTAACACTGGGTATAAACGCCTTCGGCGTTGGCACCCGAAAATTCTCATTTCCGTTCCGTTCCGTAAGCGTTATCTAGTTATGACGTTTGGGAGAAGGGAGAATTGATTTTCCAAGTTTAAATCAGTGGGAGTTCAAGAGTAGTAACTTAAGCAGTTTTTCTGAGTGGGGTAAATTCGAAATCACATCATCATGTTTACGATTTTGTTGATTGTTTCTCCTAGTGGGAGATGGAGTAGGTGTACTAGCACGGGCGTTTTTTTGGAGAAATATGATGAGAGCAGCCGGGGTTGGTACAGAGAGGGAGTCAAAATCACTCACTGCTTACTGGAGTGTGCCCTCGATGTCCTGGAATTCATTCCATGCGAGTTGATAGAGAGAGTCAATTTGCAGCCTCCTAATATAGACCTTCATCGAGGTGAGCTCTTCGGACGGTGTGAGAGCAGAGGTAGATAAGGGTGAGAGAGGTGAAAAGTCCATATTCGTTTGCTGGTCGAGTGCCATATTTGAGTCGTAAGCCGTGAGAGTAAACAAGGAGCAATTAAGATTTCCTGTGGAATCTTAAATTTGAAGAATAGCGGTCTGTACTACGCAAATAGCATTGAAAAGTGCTGTATCCACATGGTAAGTGCAGCTATAGAAAAACGGGTGAAACGTGCTATAGTGAATTGGGGCGTATAAATGACGCATCCAATTCGATATAGTGAGATCTCTTGCTGGCCGCTGCTAAAAGCGGTGACCGGTCAACCTCTGTAGTCCGAGTCCAATCCAGTTATCATATATTGTATAATAATTGATTTCAGGTAAATGTTCGACAGGGATTTAATTTATGAATACTGGAGAAATATGAAGAAGCCGGAAATTTTAATAGGTAAGCTACTCATTTGTGGTGTGATTTTGAAATCCCACCAAATAGATTTTTACGGCCTGTCTTTATGTCATCATCATAACTTTTAGAAATTTTCACTGTTTAGTAGATCAATCTGTAGCCTACAAAAGTCAAATATATACTTATAATCTTCACTTAATAAAGATATAAATAATTTTAGCTTGAATTTACAGAAAAAAAATACGTAGTATTATATAAACAAAGTCGTAAGCCTCGCTTGTTAACGTTATCAGAATTTGCCAAAACTACAAAACAAAATTTGACTTGTTTGAAGAACAATGATTAAAAAAAGGATTTATTCGAAGAACAATCATAACTCAGTATCAAAAAACAGAAAAATTAGATAAAAATTCCAACTGATAAACACATTTACAATTAAAATATGTAATAACCTTGAAAAACTGCGTGTTAAGTATAAATTTTCGCATTTAGTGACATCATATGACATCATAACATCAGAAAATCACTTAAAAATTAAATTTTAAAAAATTTAGAAAGAAGTACGAAATGTATAATAAGTGCGTGAAAACCCGTCCGGATTCAAATGCAACGTTGTGTCAAAATTTCGGAGGAAATGGTTCAGTAGTTTCGGAGATTAGCTGCTTTGGGCAAACACACATTACAGCAGATTAAGTCTCTGCTATGCACATTCTTTTCAGCCTCCATGTAAGAAAAAGTTGATTGCAGAAAATTATAGAAACAAATTGACTAATTGAAATAACAAAGGTTGTAAAACAATTAACAAAGTAAAGGAAAAAAAACCCCAAGAAACCAAAGGTAAAAATTATCCAAAATGTAAATAAAATGCAATAAGAGAGCTTCAGCAAAAATCTATGGACTAATACAGCTATAAAAAAAATAGTAAGGCTATTCAATTATTTTAGTGCCCATATTGGAAGACAGGTTTTTTGAGTGAGCGTTCCTATCAATTCACTTCTCTCTGCTCGCAAGCTGGTTCCTGTTATTGGGGGCTGTGGCAGCCCAGTGGTCAAGGTATCGGATCACGGCAAGGCATGTCATGGGTTAAGGCCTAGTACCACTAAAGACCCGCCGTGTAGGGGCGCGATACACATTAATTCTGTCAAGAGCTTAAACGTCCTCCCATTCGTGTAGTGTGGTGCGGTAGAGGGGGGTGCCAGCTGAGTGACGTCCTCGTCTCTTGAGCATGGTTCAAAATTGCGAGGTCCGTCGCCTAAAATCCTCGTGTAGCTCAATATTTACTCACTCACTCACTCCAGTTAGTGGGAATTTAGGTGGGTTCCGAGGCCCGCCACTGTTCTAATCATAGATTAAAAAACAACTTAAATTAATTTTCACATAGAATATATATTGATATTTGTATACAAATTCATCTTAAGGTCATTCATTAAATCGTAATTTATGCAAAACTATATTTATTTCGATATAATTTTAAGAATATGATTTAATTAAAATGTTTATTGCATATAGTTTGATTAATACGGAAATGAAAAAAGAATGTTTGGGCATCAAATTAAAATTAAAGCTTTTAATAAGAGGTAACATATAATCCAATTTATGATAATTTCATCATTTAAATACTGTTTTCGTACATGAATAACGTTTAAAAATATAAAATTAATTTTAAAGAACTTTTTTTGGAGGGGAGTTAGAAATGTGTTTCAAATATATAGAAGCACTTCTAATAAGAAAGGTGCATTTTTTAAAATTTTACAGTGGAAAGAAAAAAAAGTGCACTGTAAAATTTTTTGGAACAAAGAAGGCGCTGCGGATGCTAGTTAATTGGAGTACCTGCCTTTGTGAACATTAACTTGAAAAGTTGACAAATGTATGAATACCGATGAGTGTCTTTCAAAAAATAAGAAATGATTATTTTTAATATTGTATGTAATAATACTGCGCCTGAGTTATGATATATCATTTGAAAATGTATTCTAGATCTGCTTCACAAACCCCGAAATCAAGATTTCTTTCATGGTACAACAAGGTGGTGTATGTCTGAGACCTCCTTAAAGAAAGGTGAGGGAATTATTTTCTGCTTCCAGATCTGAGAGTTGCCGAAAACTGGATAAATATACGAAAACACATTGGAACATTGGAGATAAAAGTAATTGCAATAACGAAGATAAACGAAGTTGTAATAAATTTTATTTTGTTTTATTCAAGGGAAACAATATTATCTGAATTTTATATTCATAACCTCAATGATAGAAAAATACAAAAATGATTATTAGATCCATAATAAGGAAACGTGTTGGTAAAATTGGTATTTTATCGAAAGATGAAATAGTTGTGAAATGGGTCATTTAAGACTTACAAAAGAACGCAATGGACTCCATTCAATTGACGTCACAACACGTCACGATGTAAACAAATAGTCATGTGCTTCATTCGACTGAGTATTTAGCCGCCATTTTCGGATTTGCACATCTTCTATCGTATAGGAAAATGAGATACTGTAGCGTATTAAATTGTTGTAATGCAAAAGGAAAGTCTGACTGTAGGTCAAAAACCTTTTTTGGGTTTCGGCTAAAGAATCTATATTTATTAAAAAAGTGGTTACAAAACTTGGGCAGAAAAAATTTCATACCAACCAAGCATTCCTCAGTATGTTCCGATCATTTTCAAGAAGCACACGTTATGTATCAGCCTTTCACCAACAGAAGGATATTGAAACCGAATTCAGTGCCCACAAAATTCTATTTTTCCGAGCCACCATCAAACCAAATTTTGCAGACAAGGAATAAATCTTCAGTGTCAAAGAAATTGAAAGATGTTTCAAAAGACATTTCGACTGAAATGCGAGTAATTTTTAATTATTTCATTTTCAATACTTTTTGTTTCTATCAAATACGTCGACAATATTTCAAGTTTTAAAAAGACTGATATGTTTTCTGAACATTTCGAATTCGAAGAATTTTAATTTTGCAAACGTAAAGATATACACAGATTAGGGTACCACTTCTGTGATCTATTCATGATGCTCTGTAACTAGTGAGTAAGTATACAGTTGATCCCCATTGTTTTTTTTTTGTGTGTCATTTTAAGATTATTTTCAATAATAACTATTTAAAAGTTCTACTTTGTAAACAACATTGACCTGGAGCCCAACAATACATCCGGTGTAATGTTCAGTATCTTTGCAAAAATACCTTGTAAACTTTTTTGATTCATTTAGAGTAAGGTTGACACAATTGCTTGCTTATCGCTGTTTTTCGCCACTAATAGAATGCTTAAAATGAGAACATCTATTATCATAACTGTATTGGTTTCTTTGATTTTTCTGTTTATTTATTGTTCATGCTTGTCGCAAAAACCGTGCGCCAGACGGCGCTGTCTGTGTATCTTCAGTTACTATGCGTTTAGGTGAATAAAAATAGAGAGTGTTTTACAGTCCATGTGTGAGGTGTGTGTTATTGAGCTATCCCGGGTGTAGTGATCAAACATTTTGGTCCGTCTTTCGCGGAGTTCAACAAGCAACTATGGTTTTGTGCTTTATTAGTTGAGTATTTGGTGGTGAAATTTTTGAATAGGTGAGTGTTTCTATTCTTAATGATGGTTTTAGAAGTTATTTGGTTGTGTTCGCTAAAGTTAGTGTTAATAGTTGAATAGTTTTAACGGATATCATGGTTGAAATTAGTGTTTGCAGATTTTTGTTGATTGTGATATTCTTGTTGTGTGTTTTTGTATACTTTCCTATTCTCAATAGTGTAATTTAGGTGCTTACAAATGCTTATTGGTTGAAAATAGTGTATATTGTGTAGATGTTGTGACAAAATAAGTATAAAAATGGCGTTGAAATTAAATCTAAAGAAAGACGAGCTTATCTGGGTTGCTGTGGAAATGGGTTTGGAGATTTCTAGCAAAGCTAAAATAATAGATTTAAAAAGTTAATTGAATCAAGTACCGTTTATAAAAATGATATTGAATTTGTGCGTAGTCTTGTTGAAAATCCTTTAGAGAAAAGTAAACAAGAGGCTGAGAAAAATGAGCGCGAGGCAGAAATTCAATTAGAAAAAATTAAATTATCTCAGATTGAAAAACAATTAGAATTGGCGAAGGTTAGGAAGGAATCAGAAAAAAATTCTCAATCTCTTGAAAGCGGAGAACCAAGCTCCATAACTGATAAATTGGAGAGTTTGGTAAAGAGCATTAAAACTTTGACAATTCAAGTACCGGTTAGGTCAGAGTCCTTTAATTTATTTTTTCATTCTTTAGAAAAGGCATTTCAAATCAAATCCATGCCTGATGAGCTAAAAGCCAAAATTCTATTAAATATTTTAGGAGAAAGAGTCAATAATTTGCTAACATATGTGAGTCAACAGGATTTAAGCAATTATGTTAAAATTAAAGAATTAATATTAAGAGAGTTTGAACCGACACCTCAAGAATGCCTGAGTAACTTTAAAAAGGCTCGTAAACTACCGTCCGAAACTATGTTCAGTTTGCTTCCCGCTAAGTGCAACTTTCGATTATTATTGTCAGTTGCGTAAAGTTAATGAATTCCGCTCTTTGTGTGATCTAATAATTTCAGATAAAATATTTGAAACGCTAGATAGAGATACGATGAATCATATTGCAACGAAACAGGGAGAAACATATTTCAAGCCTCAACAGCTTGGGAGGGAATGTGATGTCTATTTATCCGCGAGAGGAAAGGTTTCGAATGATTTAATGAGCAGAAATCCAAGGAGTGGAGTCAAAACAGATGGGCGAAATAGATTGCAGACGGTTGGCACTTGGCAGCGAGAAAGAAACTCGTCGAACGTTTTCGTGTCCGAAACCAAAACAAATTGTGTTCTATGTAAGGGTAATAATTTTCATCCCCTTTCTAAGTGTTATCAGTTTAAGAAACAGTCAGTTGAGGATAGAGTAGAGGTAGTTAAACGGAAAAATCTTTGTTTTCATTGTTTTTTACCTCATAGATTGAAGGAATGCCGTTCAGAGAAAAATTGTTTTTGCCTTAGACCTCATAATAGCTTGATTCATTTTTCACGTGACAAAACGAGGAATCCCACTCCCACTAGTAATTTAAATTTGGATGCTCCTACTTTTGTTCCAGGGCAGATTGAAGGATCAGTTGAAGCAAATTCACAATCACAGTTTGTGGCGACTGGGTTTGAGAAAGGCAGACTAAAGAATGTGTGTTTTTGAGTACTGTTCGCGCGCTTGTTAAAAATAAATACTCTCAATGGGTGGAGGTCAGATGCTTGTTAGATGTAGGATCGCAGTCTTGTTTATGTACGAGGGCATGTGCTGAGAAGTTTCAGCTGAAAATGGAGAAAATAAATATAGTGGTTTCGTGCGTTAATGATGCTTCTATGGTTGTTAAAAATTGCGTAAAAACTTCAGTTGCAAATAAAGCCAAAACTTTTGAGAGTGGGTTAATGTTATTAGTAGTTAATAAGATTACAGATCTCATTCCAAACAAGGTGATTGATGTAGATGTTAATGTTTCAGAGTTTGTGCCCTTAGCGGATGATAAATTTAATATACCAGATAGAATTGATATGTTACTTGGTGCTGAAATCTTTTACGAATTGTTAAAGCCTGGAAAATTTTATTGTGATAATTCGCATTTAGTGTTACAAAATACGGTGTTTGGTTATGTTGTAAGTGGAAGTGTAGATTAAGTTACAGAGAATCGCGTTCATTGCGGATTAATTATTGATAACGATTTAAACAAAACACTGAAAAAATTCTGGGAAATTGAGGGTGTTCACATAGAGCCTAAGGTTGATACAGAGGTGTCCTTGTGTGAGGATCATTTTGTGTGCACTCATAGGAGGAATTGTGAGGGTAGGTATGTAGTATCGATGGCATTAAATAAAGATCCGTCTTGTTTAGGAAACTCCAAAGATATTGCTATTAGGCGACTTAATTCATTGTGGAAACGGTTGTCTAGGGATTCTAGTTATTTATCGTTGTATGGGGAATTTTTGAAGGAGTATGAGGAGTTAGGTCATTTGGAAAGGGTAGTTGAGTCAAGTGAACCACCCACACATTACTACATACCCCATCATGGTGTATTACGCCCTGAAAAACTGACTACTAAACTAAGAATCGTCTTTAACGGTTCATCACCCACCACAACAGGCATAAGCCTTAATGACATTTTATTGAAAGGTGAGGTGAAGGAAGATGTGTTTGAGACAATATCTCGTTTTAGAAGACACAAATTTGCTTTTACGACTGACATCCAAAAGATGTACAGGCAAATATTAATGAATCCTGATCAACCGGATTTGCAACGCATTATATGGAAACATGGACTAGATGCAGAAATTTTAACGTACCGACTAAAGACTGTCACTTACGGTCTGTCCAACGCACCCTTCCTTGCCATAAGAACCCTGCAGCAGTTGGCGAAGGATGAAAAATCGAGATTTCCTTTAGCTTCTGAAACCCTGTTATGAGATACCTACATGGATGATATTGTGAGCGGAGCGCCGGATTTGGAGACTGCTCAACAATTGCAATCGCAACTGAAAGACGCCCTGCAATCTTGTGGAATGAACCTTCATAAGTGGTCATCTAATTCTCCTGAGTTATTAAATAGTTCGTTGTCATCAGACGTCGAGCATTCATTTTCTACTGACATTGACTTATCTGTGAAGATATTGAGAATTAGTTGGAAGCCATTTGACGATTGTTTCGTGTTTAAGGTATCTGTTTCAACTAAACATATATATAAAAAACGTGAAGTTTTAAGTGTAATTGCTAAGCTATACGACCCTTGGGTTTCTTAGGCCCAGTGATTGCGAAAGCAAAGGTGTTTCTGCAGCAATTATGGCAATGTAAACTGGATTGGGATGATGTGTTACCTAATTCAATTGCCAACGAGTGGAGAGAATTTGTGACAACATTAAAATGTATCGAGGAAGTGAAAATTAACAGATTTATTATGGCTGACAATAATGTTAGAATCGTTCTCCAAGGATTTGCGGATGCATCTGAAGTGGCCTACGGAGCGGTCGTTTACCAACAGTGTTTTCTTCACAACGGTGCTGCTAAAGTAAGCATTCTTGCCAGCAAATCTTGTCTTGCACCAATTCGAATTATTTCCATACCTCGACTTGAGCTTTGTGCCTTTGTTTCATTAGCTCAAGTGTTTTGCGGGAAACAATTGAAAACAAATATCACTAGATCATAATGTCATATGAATTTAGTCCATTGTAATATTTTACATTTTCAAACAAGTAATATAAAAAAAATTAAGTCAATTCCTTATCAGGGTCAACAAAGAAAAATTTTACTTAAGTTACTTTTTACAAAATATAAATTTGTAAACACATATGACGGATTCACAGTATTAAGTGGCAAAAAAAATTTTGTTCAATAGAGCGTTGCATAATTATTTAAATCACAATATGGCTGGCACTAATAAAAAAATAATTTTTGAACCTAAAAGTACACAAAAACACGAAGCTGAAGAATAGAAGAATAAACTTAAATCTAATACTATAACTAAAACTATATATATTTAGTCACGAAACAAAGACTAGAAAATATGTTAAAAATATTTAAAGTACTAAAAAAAATTTAAAGAATATAAAATATTATTAGCAAATTCGAAAGTTAGCGCACAACCACAAGCTGTTATTGTTCACTTAAACGCAAAATTGAAAATCACTAGTCATGGGAGTGATCGCAGCGCCCTGTAGTGATGAATCGAGTCCATTGCTAGAAAACATGTTAAATTTAAATACATCAGATAAAATGATATAATAAAAACTGTGAAGAGCATAAAAACTTAAATTATAGTATCGGGTAAATATTATAGAGCAAAAATTGAAAATACGGAAGGTAAATTTTTTATAATTAAAAACCAAGATAAAAATATATAAATGTGAAACCTCACTAGATGGCGCTGCAATACGTTTTTCGCATTACCTAAACCAGCTTTTTGGGAGACATGGTGAGGGCGGAAAAATTACAATATAGCACCAAGGACAATTTCGATGTTATTTAAACTAATGATAAGAGCAGTAATCCTGGTTTATGATTATTTTATTTTCTTCTTCAATGTTGGTGTCGTCACTTGTCCGGTAATAAAAATCTCCATCTCTGCGTTTTTCAAAGTAGTTTTTTGGGTGGTTCGCGCATGTCACAGAAAATTATTTTTATTTTACTGAGTTATTATTTGTACGGAAAGGAGCTACAATGATGCCCATACACCCCTTTGCTTCGGATTAAAAGAACAATATATGAAGCCTTATTCATGTCATTTGATTTTTTTTCTCGCGGTTTTTAAAAGCAGTAACTTTAAGTACAATTAGTTATAGTTTTCTGACGTAATAGGCTGTACTAGAAACTGAAATAAACAGCGAGAAAATTATTAAGATGCAATATTATTATTAAAGTCGAATAAAAAAAATTAGGTTATAAAAAGTAATTTATGAGGGGAAAAAATGTCTAGAATAATTTTCCAATACTGCTTACACTGAACGCGAAGCATTCCTCCATGCCATATATTATTAACATCATAACAACAAGCACTTTAATCAGAATTTAAAAATAAATATTTTGAACATTCTGTCCTATTCATACCAAACAGCATCTAGAAGAAAAAATGTTGTAATAAAAGCTTAATCTAAACGAAGGGTCTCCAAACTTTGCAGTCTTAGAGTCATACTGTTTACTCCAGAAGTTCCAAGGGCCAAAACTATTTTAATTTTTCTGCCATTAACTATCAGTATAATTTCTAAACTAGTCACCCAGTTCGCGCAGTGAGCCAGCATACGCTTGCTAAATTTGCTCGTTCAATTATTGTGTGTATCGATCAGTTTAAGTAGAGACGATTCATTGAAATTGCTGGACCAGGAAGGATTCTAGAATCAATTGTGAGTTTTTTGATACTTCCGGTGTACAGTGCCAGCGTGCTGATTGCGCCACTTCAGTATCGCTTTGAGCTCTTTTAGAGCCTCACGCAAACTTCTGCCTTCTTGATTTACCTAAATCAAAAAAAAAAAATACCATGACTGAAATTTTGGATTTGACCCCGGCTATGGACTTGGATACTGAATTGACTAATGGAATGGATAACAATGACGATCGACACCCTATGGAAAATGAACCGCCTTTACCTCAAGATGACTCCCACCCCGGAACTCCACACCTCACCAACTGTGAGCAAATGAAGATACTGGCAAGAAACATCAAATACTACACTATCACCATCGAGAACATCAAGGCTAACATGAGATCCCTCAAGCTTCATGGATTAAACGACGAAGACTGCCATATCATGAAAGAACACCTCCAAAGACTCGACAACTACACCGCCCTCAACGCACTAACGGTAAGTGAGTTTTCCTCTCTTCCCAGCTGTGATAACCCCGCTTGTGCAGAACACCACACTCCTTTAAATACTCCCACCAAAAATAATGATAACGAATCTCCTACTCTACCGAAAACTGCCTCACTCAAAAGAAAAGACAATGAATCTGAATTTGCTTCCCCACCCAACCGTAAACTTTCTAAAAACCAAAATACTCCACTGGCTACTGATCAAAATTTTAAAATCAATCTCTCCAACAAATTCAACGCCCTCGAAATTCATGACTCTGAAATCGATCCCGTAGAAGGAACCTCGACCGCAACGTCTGTCAACAATGCTAACGCTGTAAATAACAAGAAAAAACCCACAACCAATGCCACCGTTAATAAATCAGCCGATCTCACGAAGAACCTCCCCCACCAGTAATGCTAAAAATAACTTTAGACTTCCGAGAGCAAATGAGAGTGATAAACAACTTCATGCCAAAAATTCGTAGCAAAATGACCGGAGAATATTTTAAATTATATTGCGACACACACGATCAATACCATGAACTTCTTGCATTTCTCAAAAAAATCCAATATCAATTCTACTCTATTAAACTTAAAGCAGAAAGACCTATCAAGGTAGTAATTAAAGGACTACCCAAAAAAGCAAAACCTGAAGATATAGAAAAAGACTTAATCGATCTGGGATTCACCGTTGATCGGGTTTCCCAGCTAATTGGAAAAATAACTAATCAACCACTCCCAGTATTCTTGGTATCCTTACCAAGAAACATGACCAACGCTAATATTTTTAAGCTAGATAAACTTTCATTTTTAAACATTACAGTAGAGGGCTACGATAGCAAAGGGGTGACCCAATGCTATAAATGCCAACAATTCAATCACACGGCAAGCAATTGCCATATAAAACCTAAATGTCTTAAATGTGGGGAACCCCATCAAACAAGTGAATGCGAGATCGATAGGGTCGAAACTATGTACTGCGTGAATTGTGAAGCATATGGCCACATGGCCAATTACTCAAAATGTCCACTATACCCCAAACCACGCAAAGGAGCAACAATAAAACCAAATTACATTACAATAGTTAACAGTCTAGTCCGCCCAAACGTATCTTTTGCGCAAGCAGCAGCCCAACAGGAAAAGAATAAGAATACCACTCCCACCCCCCAACAGATGGCACCACGAATCGGTCAGGTTCCTACTACAATAACAGCACAAACTCAGGCCGCAACAACTCACATTGCAAAGCAACAAAAAACCAGTAATGCTAAAAATGAATGTATGGGTCTCATAACCCAAACACTAACTCAAACTATTCAAGCTCTATCACTACTTGTTCAACAAATTAATAGTATAGACTTCTCATCTAACACCCCTCAACCATCCAATGCCAATAAAAATAAATCTCAACGAAAGAAGGAAATACGCGCCTTAGTAGAGGCTCTTCTAGATGACTACGATGAATAGACACCAAATAAGCGGCCTGAGTTTGTGTTCTTGGAACGCAAATGGCCTACTAAGCAAAATCTCAGAATTAAAAATTTTTATAGAGAAGTACGATCCCGACATCTTACTAATCCAAGAAACACGTTTGAGACCCACCCTCAACATAAACATTTCAAATTATACATGTTACAGGAACGACCGCATCTCGAACGGAACTACTCCTACTCTCGGTGGTACAATAATTTTTATTAAAAAATCTATTCCGCATTTCTCCCCCCATCCCCCACTCTGCATCATATAGAAGCTACCACCGTAACTATTACTCCCCCGAATATTAGCAACTTCTCAATTACTTGTATTTATATTCCCCCTAGATCTGATAAAAACTTATTCACTGTTGATATTGAGGCTCTCATTCAGGCCAACAGTAACTGTGTGATTTTTGGCGATTTTAACGCCACACACAGTGCATGAAATTGCTCCAAAAACTCTCCCAGAGGCATTCGATTAAAAGACTTTACTGACGACAATAACCTAGAAATTGCTTTTCCCAACTCTCCAACCAGATATGGATACAACTCCTCGAATACTCTTGATTTCGCAATAATTAGTAACTTCAACTACCCCTACAATATTGTATCCATAAACGACCTTTCGTCAGACCACAACCCTGTCATGTTAAACTTTAATATTGCTACCCCCATCCATAAAGATAATCCTAGAGCAATTACCACCTGTTGGTCTGCTTTCAGAAAAAATCTCAAAAATGAAATTAAACTCTTCGACTATGCTAAAATCAACAGTGAATCTACGTTAGAAGAAAAAGTAGCAAAGTTCGCGGATGCGGTTAGCTCCGCCCACAACTTAGCTTCCAAGCCAATTAAAAACACCCGACACAGCTACACGCCACAACACATCAACTATCTAATAACTTGTAAAAATAGGGCCAGGAAATTATACCAACAGACACTAAATCCACTACACAAAACTGAAGCCAACAGACTTCAAAAATTAATTAAAAAAGAAATCAGGATACACGCACAAAACACTTGGAACGCCAAACTCGAATCACTTGAAACCCAAGATAACAGTCTCTGGCGCATGCAAAAATATTTTCGCAAAAAACGCTCAGACATTCCAAATTTAACCGGACCCAATGGCATCGCTAGCAACGATGAACAGAAGGCCAACTTCATTGCAAACACTTTCATAGACAATTACACGGAAAATAAAAGACCAGGGAAGCACACTACCAACATAGACTCTGACGTCACTAATACACTAACAAGATTTTTCTCTACTCCACCTTCATCTCCTATCTCTCCCACAGACCCAGACGAGATCTGTGACTATATGAAAAACTAAAAAACTCCAAAGCACCTGGAATCGATAATATCACCAATAAAATGATTAAAAACTTTCCTTTTAAAATTATCTTAATCTTTACCTACATTATTAATAAAATTTTATTACTCAGGCACTTTCCAACTGAATGGAAAATTGCAATTGTTTTTCCAATTCACAAGCCTGGAAAAATCAAAAATTCTCCAGATGCCTACCGGCCAATCTCTCTATTATCTTCGCTCAGCAAAATTGCTGAGCACATAATTTTAAATAGAATCAAAAATCACATCTATAGCACTAATTTTTAAACCCTAACCAGTTTGGATTCACTCAACAACTTTCTACTTACCACCCGCTACTCAGATTAACGGAAAAAATTTCCTCAGGATTTCAGAGAGGCAGGACCACTGGTGCTGTCTTCCTGGATATCCAAAAGGCATTTGACCGTGTCTGGATAGACGGACTCATTTATAAACTTATTACGTATAATTTTCCACCTGCTATTATTCATATTCTGTACTCATACCTCACTAACAGGAAATACAAAGTCAGAGTGAACGACACGCTCTCAATTACACACCGCGTCAACATTGGGGTAACACAGGGTTCCCTTTTGGGACCTGTGTTATTCAACATTTACGTTAATGATATACCTTCACACCCACGCACTATGATTAATCTATATGCTGATGACACTGCGATCTCAGCCACTTACAAAAATACAAAATCAGTCACAATTGCACTAAACAAACACCTGGCCCTACTCGAAAAATACTTCAATGACTGGAAAATTAAAATCAACGTGGATAAAACCGTTGCGGTGTTATTCACTAAAGCTCGCAAACCAATTGCGCCGCCCACTCTATATTCCACACCACTACGCTGGTCTCAAACAACCAAGTACCTTGGAATTACTTTTGACAAAACCCTCACATGGAAGCCTCATATTCTTTATGCGCGCGATAAATTCCGGATCGCATTAAAGAAACTCTACCCCTTAATTTGCCGGAATTCCAATATGTATTTATATAATAAAAGTACTTCTCTATACGGCCGTTTTGCGTCCAATTCTGAGCTACGGATGTCCCATATGGGGCTACGCAGCTAACACAAACATAAAAATCCTAGAAACTGCACAAAATTCTATCATCCGATGTATCGTAAGAGCATGCAGATACAACTCAAACGAAAATATTTACAGAGCCATCAAAATACCTCCTTTTAAAAAACATATACAAGACTTAGCCAAAAATTTTTATGACAATCTCCCCAACATCAATAATACCAACATCATCAATCTAGAAAATTACACCCCTCTGGATACTCAAAAAAAGACCTAGGAGAATTCTCCTAGACTCCTACAATCCGCCTTAATTTATTTAAATGTTCATTCACCAATCGGCGAATGAACCCCCTCTTACTAAATTTTAATCTACTTTTCTCTAAATTTTCATTAAACTCTAATTTACTCTAAACTCCCATCAATCCTATATTCAATGCATCTATCAGGAAATATTAAATCTTTCCCCCACTACTTTCTGCACAACCTTCGGCACAGCCATTAGAGAGGATTCTCACTTTCTGCTAACATCCAATAGAAGTGCCCTCTTTCACACAACTGGATCGACAACGACAGAAAGGCCATCCATCAAGACTGACAGCCCGCTCCTCTACGAGATGACGTCACTCCTCCGGACAAGCGCTTCACCTCCGATGTCACCCCATCAATCATCATGCTCCAACCACACTGCTAAGGAAAGCACGGCTCCTCGCGAGCCACAACGAACTCTCAAGACTCTCTACTATTTCACCCAAGACAGCAAACGAACTCATGATTAAACATTTTGAACATTTCGGACAATAGATTTTTAAGAACAATAGTGAACTATAGTTACATTATGTGCATTAGAATTTCCAACTACCACTTTTTAATGATTCAACTACTTTCGATATGGGACGGCGGATTTCATAAAATCCAGTTTCCCAAAGACCCCCCAACTTTTTGTGTGTATCGATATAGCCGATGTATCTAGCGGTCAAAAGCGTAAATTGGTAGGTAATATTCTAAATCTCTAACAGACGACGCTAGTAATAGTTTCGAAAGCACAGTAAGAATTAAAAATTCGTGAAAAATCTCAATGGTTCGAAAAAGTTCTAGTGCAGAGGTTCCTAAACTTTTTTGCCTCTAAGACCCCTTGACAGGTTTTTCGGTTTGGGGTAGACCCCTATTTATACCTAATATTAAATTTTTGCAAATTTATCTACTTAAATGCGTTTTGACAGCAGGTATGGAGCTGCATCCTTAAAAAGATTTAAAGTTTTAACTGTAGTGAATTATAGTGTTTAAAAATTAAGAAAACACATGTTAACTAAGTAAATTAAAATTTGATTAGTTAATTCACGTGTATTTCCTTAGTTTTTAAACACTATTTTATGCATTAATGAAATTAATATTTTATTAATGCATAAAATAACTTTAAAAACAACTGAGCCACTAACAAATGCTTTTAGTGGGAGGAATGAATCTGGGCATGCAATAACAAATTTTCAACATTTGGCGTCAATCTTATGAGGTTTAAACCTAAATATATCCTCGGTAAAAAGTGTTTAGTCTTTTCTTCTTGTTTTGATTTGTTTTGGAGAATGGCAAGCTCAATGAAAAACTCCTTCTCAATCGTTAAAACAATTAAAAACTTTCTCAAGATATTCCATAATTAGTATAAATAACAGGTTTATCTTTTTAAAGTCAAAATTATTGACATCTGTTTATAAACTTAACCTTAAGATCTTAGTTAGTGCCAATTTCTAAGAGAGAGAGAGAGTGTCTGGTTCTCGAAATCTTATTTTTTTTCTAAGTGATCATATGAATTCATTGCCGATTGTGGTATTATGATAGTCAAAACATTTTTAAAATCCAAAAAAGGGCATTTAGATTTTGAATGTAGGTTAAGGCTGTTTTCGGTCAATGTTAAAGGATAGGGATAAAACGGCAAAGACATTTGTGGGCAGGAAAAAGCTCCAATAATAATAAAAAATTTTATGGATATAAAGAAAATAATTGTTTAAAGGATAGTGTTTTTTGAATTTTGATTTTTTGGAAAATTATACAGTTTTCAGCATTTTTGCAAAATGAAATTTGACTTTTCTATGTTAAAGTATAGGAGGTGGAAACGCAAAAGACATTTTAACAGAAAAAAACATTTTTTTTAGAGTAGAATTAAATAGTATATAAGAAAGCAAGCTTCCCTCTTTGGACTAGTGTAGCCAGAATTAAGTTTTATGTTTTTCTTAATTAACTTTTTTAAATTTTAAGTTCATTCTGAATTATTTTTGGCGTAGTTAGGACTATCTCAAACAGATGGCACCACCATCGTTTGAAAAGCGAATTTATTCTTGGCTACGAATACTTATTTTTGGCGATATCTTTCTGAAATATAGTCGCCAGCTGAAATTATGGTAACTTGCAAATTGTTACAAATAGTGGACAATGGAAAAGATTTATGATGTACAGAGATTTAACATCTCAAATCTGACGAACTTTTCGATTTAGGAAAGTTTTAAATATTTTCTGCATGTGTGCTTTAAAAAAAATCGTTTATAATTATACTGCTTAGATTTTTTTTTTTTTTTTGTCATTGAAGGAATGTCTGTAAGAATATTTAAATTCTGCGAAATGACTTAACGAGGAATGAAAGTATACTCTTACTTTATACTTGATCGAAAGTTGTGAATTAATTCACAATAAGAACACAAATTACTACTCCTTACTCACAAATTAAAATTTTAATCTAATTATTGTAATGCAATTATTATTATTATTTTCTTTTTAACTAACAAAAAAAATTTTTCCCATCGATTTTATATTTGACGTAAAACTTTACCATAAACCATTGGAACAATTATTAACACAAAATATTGTTTTCTAATTTAATTAACAGAAACTTATTTTTTCAATTAATTATGTTCAGATTCTAAGCCGCACCCCAAATTCTCAGCACATTTTTGTGAAAAAAATAGTGTAAAAATATATTATCGATATATGATATATTTACGGAATGAAAAGTGGCTGCGATACCCTAGTGGTCAAGGTAACGTACTCGTGGCTGGCGTGTCATGAGTTCGAGCCTAGTACCGCTGAAGTTCTGTCGTGTAGGGGAGCGATGAACGTTAAATCTGAGAGCTAAAACGTCCTCTCATTGGTGTGGTAGTTAGGAGATGGGAGGTGCAAGCTCAGCTGTCGTCCTCGTCACTTGACTATGATTCAAAGTTACGAGGTCCGTCACCAAAAGCCCTCGTGTAGCTGATCAATATGACATTTATATTCAATCACTAACTAAACGAAATAAAAAAAAATAATAAAAGGTGAATTAATAAAAAGTGAATAATTAATTTACTTTACCAGCATTAAAAACTTTTTTCAGTCTTCGAATCTAAGCTGCACCAGAATTTTTGTAGCCTAAGTATCGGGAAAAAAAGTGCGGCTTAGATTCGAATAAATTCGAAGAAAAATTCAGTGTAATGAATGTTCGCTACATGTCTAAAGACATGTGCCAGTACAGATATACGATAATTTAATGGAAAACCATCTTTCAAAATTAAAAGTACAAAATATCTATGATTTAGAGAGCGAAACTAGGGGGCAAGCATCTTCTGAACGATGGAGATATGAGAGATCGTTGAGACTCTCATCTTCTTTTTTCAAAGAAATTGCTTGCAGGAAAAATTCTACTCCGTGTTCGAAGCTTGTGATGCGCATTGTGTATGGTAGAGACTTATGCAATGCAGCATTGAAATATGGATTGGCAAACGAGGAGATCGCTCGGAAGCAGTATGAGAGGGAATATTCAACTGAAGTAAAAATATGTGGCTTATTTGTGGACAAAGATAAACCCTTTTTGTGTGCTTCACCCGATGGATTGGTTGGTGATGATGTGGACTCATAGAAATTAAAAATGCCCTTATTCTGCGAGATTTGAATCAAATCTGCTGGAATTTTTAATTACAAAAAAAAAAATAGTCTAGGTTTCAAATTTTCCAATGAAAGGGGAATCTATTTACCATTAAATCATAAATTTTACTTTCAAATACAAGGTCAGTTATTTATTACACAACGGAAATGGTGTGATCTGTATTTATGGTGCAAAAAGGATTCGTTAACTCTGCGTATAGAGGCAAACGAAGAGTTTTGGAAAGGAATTATTCCAAAACTATAGACAAGTTTTACTTTAAATGTGTTCTTCCTGAAATTCTTGATGTAAGAGCACCACCAAATATGCCTTCGAGGGAGCCGTTATATGTAGAGGAATCTAGTAGAAGCAAAAACAGAAAATGATTGATATAGGTTAGGAAATGAAACCTATATATTATCGAATGATTATTTGATTAACGTCAAGCTTTGAAGCTTCACTGGGACTATCGCCGACCTCGTCATTTCGATCAAGTGACGAGGACGAAATCAGAGCTGGAACCGCTATCTCCCAAAATTTCCACCATTAGTAACATATAGTATCATCTACTTCAAACATCTGCTTTGAGGTTCAGCCTTCTACATAGCGGACGGCCGCGGTAGCCGCGTGGTATAGGTATCGGACCGTGGCTTGCCTTGCCACGAGCTCGAGCCCAATACCATTAAAGACCCGCCGTGTAGGGCAGCGATGCACGTTAAATCTGTCGAGAGCTGAAACGTCCTCCCGTTGGTGTGGTGTGGGAGTTAGGAGAGGGGGGTGCCAGCTCAGGTGTCGTCCACGTCACTTGACCATGGTTCAAAATTACGTGGTCCGTCGCCAAAAGCCCTCGTGTAGCTGAACAGTGAGACGTTAATATTCAATCAATCAATTCTACATAGCGGATCTTCAGCAGGGACACCAGAATTCAAACCGACGATGCAACACCACGTCGATCACGAGTTCGTAACCATGAACTCTTGCCTACTGTGACCTCCTATATCTTCTCGAACAGGATACCGTAAAAACTGTCCGTGATATATATTTTTATAATTAAGTATATTACTTAGCCATTTATTTGGATGCCTACATAGAATGAAACTATTATTTTGTTACCAAATATGCCCAAAAATTAAACAATAATGCAATTTTCTTTGATTTAAATATAATGTTAACTTCCAAATTGAAAAGTTGTTATTGACATATATATTCATTAAATAAACATAAATTTCTTAGAAAAAATAAAAGCAATGTTTATATATTATATGCTTGATTAATTGTGCTTGATAATTAATTGTGCCAGCCTATTTTCTCTCTCCCTTATAATGATATTTTAATCATTCTCTGAAGTTACAAAAGTAATTTTAATTTCAAAATATCTCTCTTTCTTTCTTCCTTTTTTTTTTGCTGAACATGAAATAATTTTGTAATGCTTATTTTCATTTACGTACCATTTCTTATAAAAATATTTTTTGAATTTAAAAATTATTTTACAAACATACGTAAAATAATGGTCAAAACCATAATTAACCAGTTTTTTAATGAAATAGCTACACACTATCTTAGAAAAATATCAAAATTGACAACCTTTAACCTTTTTAACATTTAAAACTACTTTTTTAAAGAAAACTCTATTCAAAATTATTTCCCTTAAACCTTTAATAATGTAATACAGGTGTAAGTGTATACCTAATTGGAAATTTCTGAAACATTTTTTTTTGTACATAAGAACTTTATTTTGTAATACTTTTAGAAACATTTATTATTCCATTATAAAAGAATATTAAATCGTTTTTCTTTATATGTAGTGCCTACTAGATTGTGAATATTCCATTGTTTACTGTACCGGGACCAACAAAACAAATTTATTCACGTTAATACATTGTTTTTGCACAACTAAATCGTTTTGTAATAGAAAATGAACTTTTTTTTTATTTGTGGATAAAAACACCTATAATCAAGGAGAGCGAACAACTTATTGACATTTTAAAAGACATTTGACGGTAAAATCTATATTAAAACAAGAACAGCTCCTAAAATTTAGATTGCAAAATACATAGGATTTTTTCCATGGTTAGAAACGAATAAAGCATTCATAACAAATTATCAGAATCCATGAGTCGAAAAAGTAAGAAAGCCATTTTAGATCTCTCTCATGGTCAAGAGTCAACACTATTTTACTCCCCCCCCAAAAAAAAAGAGAAAGTATTTCGTTTCACAGTCGTCAAGACTGGCCCTCTTCCCCCTGCAGAGAAAGGGGAGGATTCTATTGAAGGAAGTGCGCTACACACACACACAGAGAAATTTTTTTTTTTTTTTGCCTTTTTCAAAATCAACCAAAAGCGGAGAGCAGAGTGCACGCGATCTTCTCTTTTCAAACAATTAAATCTCACCAGCAATGACATCCAATAATTCACAAAATAGCTGTAAATTTATGTTTCGAGATATCTCTTTCCGATTTTTTCGAAATTTCGCAATAGTCCATAATTCTGGAGATCTTCGTATAATAAGGATCATCATAAATTTATCATCTTCCATCCTCTCAAAAATTGACACATTTGTTGAGTAATTCAGAGTACCACTGAGAATTGTATCTCTCGTGAAATAGGTTGCCAACCCCTGTTCTATTGTATAAAAGTAAAATTGTATCATACTGTTTGTTCATTAAAACGTGAAATTTAATTTTTCATTGCTTTAAATCCACCTATTCTTCCTTTAAAATTCATTTGTTCAGGAAAAATTAAACAGTTTCGTTCTGTACATCATTTATCTAGAGAATTGATCGACAAACTGTGTTCCACGAGTCCCAATAAAAAAAAATGGGAAAGAAAAAATTACAAATATGTATGCAAAATGGATTTATGTTCTCATGAAATTCGTTTAGCCACAATTATCTAAAGATCATAGACTAAAATTAAAAATTTTATTTATACATAATTTGAAATTTTTTTTAACTTTTATTGTAATATAATAAATGAATTTTAAAACTTTATTTTATACAGTAGATTGTGAATATACTATTGTTTGCTATCCCGAGTTCCACGAAGTAATTTTATACTAGTTAGTACAATGTTTTGAAACCTTTTACATTTGTGGGGGAAAAAACACCTATAATGAAGAAGATAAAAAAAATTTATCGACATATGAACAAATTCGATGCTAAAATTTAAATTTAAGCTAGAAGACCTACATTTTAGGTTACCAATTCATGCCATATACGCAGAATTTCTCACACAGCTATGAACATTTTCATGCCATTCACAAAAATGTATTTAGAAAGTGAAAAATATTTTTAACGCGATTGGCAACAAAAACAAAATACAAAAACGAATTGAACACGGAATATGAAATGCTACTGCAGATAATTTCAAAAAGCTTATACGTCGATAGTTTGTGTAAAAAATTGTGAACACATATCTCAGTTACTAAGTATAATGCATGCGTAGGTGACATTTGGATCACAAATTTATAATATCAATGAGTAAATAACATTAAAATTACATCATAAAAGTTTTTAATAAAAAATAAAATATTTTTTTAAAATTGTCTTTACATATAATATCAAAAATATGTTTATCTATATACTTTAAATATTATTTTAAGATATATTCCCTTCAGCGAGGAAGGGGTTTCCTCGAAAACATGTTACAGTTCTAAGGGGTCCAAGAGTTGAAAAAGTTTGATGATTGACCAATGTCCAGACATGAGAAGTCTTTCATGGTCAAGATTCACTCTGCTGCTTTAACCCCTCGCCCGAAAAAGAAAAAAAAAAAAAAAAAAAGAGCTAACATTTATTTTACCAGTTTGACGACCGTCACCCTCCCTTAGCCCCCCGCGTGTTCCCTTTCGCTGAAGGGGAGAATTTCATTGAAAAGGTTACCCGAGAGAGAAATTTATTGCCCATCTTGGGAATCTTGAGACAAATATTTGTGCCAAAAATTTCGCAAAAGCCAACGCCATCTAGATGTCATGTAAGGTGTTAAACTAATGGCCCGCCATCACCTTAAAACTCATTTTTCCTGGCAGATTGTCCGTGACATTTGGGAAACTGTGTGGGAAAATTTGAACTCTCCACAATTATACTCATTTAGCTTACTTCTGAAACAAAAAAGAAAGGCAGAAATGGGGTTCTTGTTTAAAAAAAACTTTGCTCTCACCTTAAAACTGCAAATTAACCTCATTGAATTTAGTAAATAAATTAATCAATAGGTACATATATATATGTAAGTCTGGTTTCCACTTGATTCAATTTTCTTTTACAATTAAAATCACTATCTAGTTTAATGAAAGTCACTAGATCGTAGAACCTGTGACGTCGTCGATTGTTGTGAATCCCCATCCTTCGATTCACGATAAGTTTTATAGCTTCACCAGCTGTTAAATGACAAGTACGACGTCTTCAATTGTTGTGAACTCACACCCATCGATTGTCCCTAAATATTATAGCTTCACCAGTTGTAAAATGACCAGTGCATGGAGCCATTGTTTATTGTCTGAACTCGGGGAGTGACGACATCCAGAATGGCAGCCATAATGGTAAAGGAGAGCCGGCACCCCAGTGACAATAGGCGAAGCCTGTCTTCAAAGAATTGTGTCGTCATTTCTGATGTTGAGAGAATGGGATATAACAGAAACAGGTGGCGTGATGGACAAGGGCGTCCAGATTTTGGACAAGGAATTATGGCGCCTTGGGCCAGACGGCCCGGGTGTGTATTGGTTTGTTATGCGCAAATAGGACTAGGGTGGTGGAGAAATTTTTGTGACCTACCAATAAGAAGGGACGAGCGGCGTGTTGTGGACCCACCCCTGGTGTTTAAAAGGGTTTTTTCAGGAGACGAAAAAACTAGAGAGAGGAAACCGGCCCTGGATGGAGAAAAAGGGAAAAGCCCTGTCCTGGATCGAGGAGAGCCCTGGTTGGAACGGACTGGAAGAGAACGCTAAAGGAAAGGTCTTAAACCGAGATTGGAGTGGAAAGGAAGGAAAGACGATGAACGCCGGTGGCGATGAGAATAGAATATAGACTGATTGCACCGGCTTGGCATATGAACTGTAATCTATTGCTTCACTAACAAATTGTTTAGCAAATAAACAATCCTTTTATTTTCATATTAGGCTGTTATGGTTAGCTACTCATGACGTTACAAACCCATTTACACCTCACGGATCCTCAAATTATTTTTTCGCTGGTGTGCACCTCTTGGAGGCCGTCGTAGACTCCTGGGGGTCTATATAGACCACTTTGGGAAACACTGTTCTAGTGTATCCCCCTCACTTTGAAATCACATTAATTGACTAAGGCCTATTAAGTGAGATGAAATGGGACAAGTCTACTAAAGAGCAGGGGAAGGAGAATTGTAGGGGGAGTAGGGATTAAAGAAATATATTTATCCCGCGAAAATCGAAAGCTAGCTTTATCTGATTCATTTTGCTGTTTTCTGATTTAGAACAATAGTTGAAAAATAAGCAGATTTTTTTCCCGAACTGAATATTTTTCAAAAACAAAAATGCCAGATGGTTTCTTTGTTGAAACAACAGCCCTTTGCAAAACTATTGGAAAAGGAAAAAAAAGTCTCTGTTTGATATCGAATTTTATAAATACAAATGCTAAAAAAATGTAGAAAACACAGAGAAAAAAAAATCATGTATTTAGATTAATTTTCGAAATCCTGAACCAATTATTTAAATATGTCGATACTGAATGTCTCATAGTTAGCGTTATAAACATTCACTTTTTAGTATCAGTTCCTCTTAGTTTGTTACTTAGATTACATAGCTAACTGACGAAATATACCTTTCTTGCAGAATTCGTAGTAAAATAAAAAAAAATACGTGAAAAAAAAGAGTTCTTAAAGAGAATTGCTAATATATACTTTACCAAATAATACCGGTGGACTTTATTATAGATACACCGTGGCAGGGGCTTACCTTAAAAGCGTCGGAACGGAAAAACTTTGATTTCAGAACGGACAATTCGAGTCTGATATCCAATCTGAGAAATTAAAGTAACTTTGCCGGATAATTCCAGACGACCGTCTATTACGAGAACTGTAGCAGGAACTTACCCTAATAGACTTGAAGCGTAAAAAGTGCTTTTTTGGTATATTTTGGGATGGTGAACAAGAATCTGAAAACGAATTTTTGAAGTTCCTGTAACTTTGATGGATAATGCCAGGCGAATCTACTACCCCCTTCCAGGGACTGAATTTGCTGGCTGAGGGGCATCAAAAGTAAGTCCTGCGTGCATCTCAGGGTGTGGGATCAGTATCGGAAATTGAATTTTAAGAGTTCCGATAACTTTTCCGGATAGTGCCAGCCGACCGTAATATTCGCGGGCAATGCCAACGGCGTAACTTGCAGACGTAGGAACGCATGAAGTGGGCCCTCGACGTATTTCGAGTCTCCCAATCCAAATATTAACAATCCAATTCAAGCAAATCCCGTACCTATGTCAAATAATGCCAGACGACCGTATTTTAAGCAAACCATGGCAGGGATTTACCTTGATATTCTTGGGGTGCGAAAAGTTCTTTCCTGGTGTTTTTCTGGGTGGGAAAAAATAATCTGAAATTTTCTTTTAGGAACTCCCGTAACACTGCCAATAATGCCATACGACCGCTCAGGAACTAAACTTGCAGAAGTAGGTGCGCCGAAAGGTGGCACTGGGTGCCTCTTAGTGTGGGGAACGAGAGTCTGGATTCGGATTTCAAGAACTCCCGTAACTTTGCTGGATATTGCTGAAATGCGGAGGAATGGAATTGCGTTTGAGTCCCGCGTCCGGACTTTGATTCCCTAGAACTTTCATTCATAAGAAACCAGACGCACAATATGTACAATTGTAAAAAGAAGCGGATTGGCTGCGGTATTGCAAAATAATTTAATCATAATCAGGGATAAGTGAACCTTTGCCTATAAACATTCACTCCCGTAACATTCACACGCATAGAACTTTGCAAGATTTAAACGGTAACGAAAAAAAGAAAGCGTGCATCAGTGTGAACAAGCGTTAGAAGTTAGCATCTTTGGCTTACACGTATATATATATATATTGAATTGTATAAGGTTTTATTTTGAAGTAATCTTATATATAATTAACAAATTTATTATTATCAATATTATTTCAAACTGTATTTAAAAAAAATAATTAGGATGGAAAAGGAATAAGCATAGACAAATTTTTCATTTTCAATACATAATCCTAAAAAAATTTTATTGTATGTATTTTGAGAAAAGTATCATCATTATTAGTCTATTTCCATTATGCTTATGGGTGCTTCAGTACATACTTTTGTTATCAAAGTCCTGTGGTAACTAAAGTAAGAAATGTAGGTTTTGCACTCAATATCGCTTAAGTATCTCGAAAAGACTGCATCAATCGTAGTATTTGATTTTGTCGTTGATATTATTCTGTTGTTTTGTAGAGATAAGGTGAAATTGTCTTTTAAAAATTTAATCAACTGTAGAGATTTGTCTAAAGCAAAATTTACATTAAAATCTCCACTTAAAATCATAGGTATTTTATCATAATTTTTATTAAGTAAAGCAGAACCTCTTGATGTGTATGGTAATAATGATCGATGAAGGAACTCTATAATGTCATCCAACTTTGTGTTCGGAGTAATATATACTGCTATAATTATAATTTTTTGTCCATTATCTATTACGCATTCAGCCAAGAACAAATCCCCCACTGAAGATTGTATGGTACCATAAATATCGGAATGACTGACAGAACATTCCTTGGATGGAGTTATAATGTTAACAGCATCGCTAGAATTTTGATATATCGCAACTCCTCCTGCTCTCGTATTTGATCGTTTATACTTCACAATGCAGTTGAAATTTGGAATAGATATATCACTTTTTCTTTGCCCAACCAAGTTTCTGATAAAACTAAAATATTTGAATTTCTTATTACTGAATCTTTTAAGTCTACAGCGTGAGCTGTAAGACTTTGGCAATTAAAAGTAAAAATCGATAAACCTTGTCTGTTCGTTATGAAATTAATCAAATCTTCATTGATAGTTTGCAGTTTGTTCAATGAAAGTCGTTTAAACTCCTCTTACAAATCCATTGTTGATGACGATCGTCTTCGACAATGGTAAAATGTTTTATTATTTTTTGTCGTAATGTATAATCCTTCAATACTCGTTACACGTGATAAAGCAACGTATAATAATGATTGAGTGACGTCGATCATATTCGTAAGCAATTTCTGACTATGTGTTGCCTTGAGATTCATGAATTGTTGTAGCACATGCACACACCAACGCAAAGTGCGTACGCTTATGCATACATTTGTAAAGAATTGCTTAAAGATGTTAAATCAGGTAAAAATATGAAATTTAAAAAAAATCAAAACGCATAGAACGTTTTTAAATTTTTTTAAAAACTGTACTCATTTTTTTCTCACCAATTTTTTTATATGATTTTAGTTCTAAGTTACATAGAGTCAGTAAAAATTTGGGGCGTGTTAGTAAAAAATTTTACTGCAATTTCACAACAATAAAATTAATTACACCAAAGCATATATATGATTTAAAAACTCACTTCTTTAACCGGATTTAGAAATTCCATTCGATTAAAAATTTAATAAACACAATCTTTTATTGCCAAACTATTGGAAAAAATGTTGTGTTGCCACTAAAGTTTAAAACAATAGATTATTTGTATTATTTCCTTCAGGGGTGTTGGAAACCTCTCTCTCTCTCTATACTGACAATGTTAAATTGGCTGTTTTCGATGTACCTTTTCTCAAAATCTGTTTTATGTACATGCGTGAAATTTTTTATACTATTAAAGTACATCTCTCTTATTATACTAAAATGAGCTTTTAGCTATTTTTGAATTTTTTAAGAAATTATGAAATATTTTATCAAACATTGCGAAATTTGACCCATTCTTTACTTAAAAAATTTGTAAAAATTAAATTTTTGAGTGTTTTAAAAAAAGCTCATTTTAGTATATATTAGACATCATTATAAATAATTCATAAAAAATTTACATACCTGTGAGCAGTAGTTTCTCAGAAAAGGTACATCGCACATTAAAATTTACATTTTGAGATAAATTGATTTTAATGTATACAGTGAGACTTCTAATCGGCTGGGAAATAAAAGAATAAAAGGCTCAATTTAAAATAAAAGATACATGTTTTGGTTCATATCAGTAGTTACACTATTAATCAAAAACAAAGTAATTTGTTTACAATTTTCGCCATTAAAATGGGCGTGGCCCAAATTCAACGATTATTTAAAAATACGTTTTAAGGGCTTCTAAATACCCTAGAGGTTCAAGTAAGATATTTTTAGAAAGGTTAAAATCTATACAATTTTGAAAATGTAAAAATCTCAAATTGTCAAAAATAAAAGATTTTAGTTTTCCAACACCCCTTAAAAGAATTTTAAAACTGTATATCCAACAAACTCTCCTTAAACTAATTTTTGACAGATTTTAAACCATTTAAATGCCTACTTCGGGTAGATTAAAGACTCACTTACGATTTTTTTTAATTCATAAAATTGATTATATTTTTACTTCTAGGTAACGTAAAAACAAACCAAAGTATGCATCGCAAAGCTAAAAGAGGAAAGGCTTGTTAAAGCTGCTGTTGAAAGATGAGAAGGGGGTGCGTGCTAGCTCAGGGCTAATAGACGAAAAACACAAAAGAAATTTTAAAAGCCGTAATTTTTAATCTATTTTTTAATCTTTGAGCAGATTACGGATAATACTATTTAACATATGGAAAAAAAAGTTTCGTTAGATTATTTTTATAAATAATGAAGTTATTAAATTTTTTATTAAAATTTTGATTATTTTTTAAAAAACCGCAAAAAAAAAGAAGAAAAGATTTCGTCATTTTTTATGACTGATTCTAAAAGAAAAAAGCATGAACTTGTTCAAAATAAAATATCAATTCATTAACTCGAAAGGAAACTTAAAGGGAATGACTTAGAAACCATTTTTATAAAAGCGTATCAATTTTGACTCATTTAAAAAAAAATCGTAAAAAATAGAAAATATTATTTTGTTTAAAAAAATATACCATATCGTGGCAAAAAGAATGATCTTTCCGATTCTGTAATTATTTTTTGTCTGAGATAGATAGTATGAATTAGATGACGCTTTTTAAAACGAGGGGGAAATTCGGAACTTCATTCATTTCTACCTTACGTTCATCGCTAACCCTAACTGGTAACGCGTAACGGAAATTTCTCCCTACCGTGCCATAAGAAGTTAACTTCAAAAATATTCGGGTGTGCTGTCGTACTACTGGCTGGTGATTTCCGACAGACATTCCTCACTCAACTTTTGCTCACGAGATTAACACATGTTTAAAACAATCATTTTTATGGCGAGACGTTGAAACTCTTCGATTGACATAAACACGTGAGTACAATTACAAGACGATCAATGGGCGCCAACATCTACATATTGGAAATGGTGAAGTAAAACTGCATCCAAATACATAATGTATCAAATAGCCAGACAATTTCTGTACTGTTGTTCAGTCAAAAAATGAACTGACTGGGAGTCTCTTCCCGGATATACTGTATAATTATCTAGATAATGATTGGCTCTGTAATTCAGTTACTGAATCAGAAAAAAAATTGATATTGATGAAATAAACTTCCAGATACAGAGTTGCTGCCAGGGGACCCAATGCCTTTTAAATCAATTGACACTATTGTTGATGAAAACGAAACCGTAAATTTTCCAGCTGAGTTTTTGAATTCTCTGGATATATCAGGAATGCCACCACACAATCTTTTGAAGATTGGTTCATTTGTTATTCTACACACTGCGTAACTTAAATTCACGAAGATTATCCAATGGTACACATTTGGCAATCGAAAGAATTATCGGGAAATTTCTTGAAGCAATTATTTTGACTGTAAAGCTTAAAGGAGAAATCGTCCAGTTCCCACGTGCTCCACTAATACCGTCAGAATCTCCAATACCATTCAAAAGGCTTCGATTTCCGATTCGTTTCGTTTTCGTGATGATCATAAATAAATTCAAAGCCAAAAGAGAAAATGTCCATTTGATGCGTGGACTTTGAAAATCCATACTCACGTGTAGGGAAACGGTCGAATCTAATTGAGTTAGCAAAATACGAGTTAACGAAGCATATTGTGATTCGATTAGCGATTAGTTATATTAAAATTATTTATTGTTCTACTGTAAAATAATAAATAATAATATTAAAAAATCATTGTTATTTGCCTCATTTATAAAATTAAATTTTCATATGTTGTTACTTAAAAACTTCGTAAGTAATTCATGTCAAATACTATACTCAAATAGGAGAGGAATAAAATGAAAAATTAAAAACATGAAGTTGTTTTATATAATGCTTAATTCAAACTCTCCAAAATTGTAAACCAAGATTAGTTTGACTGCATTGAATAGCTTATAATTATATTAAATCAACGTATTAAGACAAAGCCACAGCAACGCTTGGCCCTTTCAGCTAGTTGTTCTATAAAAAAAAGGCTCATAGCTATATGTGATAAAAGTTTTTGAAAATTGGTTATTGTTCATATTGATAAAGGTAAATCTCTCTCAGTTCAAACATTGCAAAAAGATTCATCATATTCAATGGGGCAGTACATTATAAAACTTTTTAATCCTTTATCTACCACCGGTAGTTATAAGTACCACTCACTTTAAAATTACGTAGAATAACCACTTTTACGAATACTCTGATAATACTTAGCAGGAATATTTTTTAAATCCACTCTTCCAAAATGTATGGCAGCACGGGTTCTATGATGAGTATTTTAGCGGGAAAGGCGAATAGTTTTATAGCAGAAATTGCGTTTTCCGCTGACACTTTGATCGGATTACGAAGATTGTCATTTTTGTTCCGAAAAAGTAGTTAATGTCAAAAGGTAAGTGTCTTAGTTTTGTTTGTACGTTAATGAAGATCCTAGAAAACGATTTGACTATTTATTTTAAGTTAACAGTGTATATAATTAATTTTACAGTTGAATAACTTTAATTAATTAATTAACTCTAACGGCTTAAATTTCCCAAAGTTGAGTATTTTGTTTATGTACCGGGTGTCCATAATTAAACGATACTACTTCAAAATTGTGTACAGACGAAACCATTGTTCCGAAAGTTGTAAAATTCTGTTTACGACATAAAGAATAGACGGGAATTTGTTTGAGCGAATAAAAAAATTAGTTCAAAATTTCGCCACAAGAGGGCGTTTTTAATGGAGATTATATTTAGTATACATTAAAACTTAGCATACATTTACAACAGATTACAAATTTTGTTACAACAATAAAAGCTCAACATGATGACCATCATTTTCAGCTACTATTTGAAATCGTAAGATAGCATGTTCCACCGTTGACCGCAGTGTGTTCTGGGACATGTTAAGAACATGTCGTGAAATACTGACTTTGAGATCAGGCAAAGTTCTTGGTTGATCACAACTTACCAGCTGTCTTAAATAGCCCCAAAGCCAAAAACACATGGATTGAGGTCAGATGATCGGGGAGGCCTCAGATGAAGAAATTGGCGGCTGATCACACGTTCTTCTGTGAAGTGATGTTTAAGAACGTCCTTAACACACGTGTAATGTGTGGAGGAGCTCCATCTTGCATAAAAATTATGCGTGAAAGGCACTGACGTGCTTGCAGATCCGGAATAATTTTATTCCGTAATAACGATGCATATCGCTGTCCAGTGATAGAACAAGTTACTGAACTCCCAGCACCTAATTCCTCGAAAAAATATGGGCCAAGAATAAAAGACGCGGAAAACCCACACCACACCTTTACTTTTGCTGAGTGTAGCGGAACTTGTAAGGTGGAATGCGGCTTGTCTGATTCCCAAATTCGACAGTTGTGAGTATTCACTGAACCGTCCAAATAAAAGTGTGCTTCGTCTGTTCAGAGGATATTCCAAGGCCATTCTGGATCAACTTCCAAACGAGCAAGAAACTGCAGTGAGAACAGATGTCGAGTCTCGAAATCATGTGGAAGCAATTCCTGCACAAGTTAAGGCTTCTATGGATAGTAACGGAGAATGTTTTGCATGATCTTCTCGGCAGTTGAACGAGGCAGATCGAATGCTTCTGCTACAAGGCGAACACGTGTACTAGCCTGCACGTTGGACGCTTTGTCCTCTTCCACCTGAAGTGCAACTTTCTCTATTGCTTCCGTAGAAACAGGTTTTCTTCCTCTTCCAGAACGGACATTCAACGATCCTGTTTCTTCAAATTTGGTTACCATTAATTGAAGATTTATAGCTGTCAATGGACCTTTTCGCATCCCCTTTAAAGTCCGAAATTTGCGTATTGCGGAATTATCGTTTTGATAGAATAACTTTACTAACAATGCTCGATCTGGTAAACGTAATGACATTTTGATTAGCAATACCGAGTACACTGAAAATAAACTAATCTCCCGTGAAAGTTTATTGCTTTTATAACAGTTGCTGTGTGACGTCAAAAAAAAAGTTTGCAGCTCATTTCAGATATTGAGTTTTGTAATGAGTATCAGTTATTGTGTTACCGTGTCCTGTGTAAAAAAGCGATAAAATACAAATAGAAAACCGGCAATAAATGTGGCCTTCATTCAAAAGCGACATCTAGTGGCGAAATTTTGAACTAATTTTTTTTTATTCGCTCAAACAAATTCCCATCTTTTTTTTATGGCGTACACAGAATTTTACAACTTTATGAACAACAGTTTCGTCTGTACACAATTTTGAAGTAGTATCGTTTAATTATGGACACCCGATATATCCCTTAAATTTGAATGTAGTGATAAAAAAATATTGCATGGAAAAAACTGCAGTTAATCATAATGCGGTACATAAAGGGTTAAACGACAATATAGCACACACTCAGTATTTAATTTTCAAGAAGAATTTCATAATTTTATATAATATTTATGAAGTTTATAATTTAATTTGCTATTTTGTATTTTAAGTTGACTTTTTATTTCTTAAATACTTTGTTATAAATATAAATATTATTTTGTTGTTAATTTAAAAACTACACTTGCATATATTTAAAATTATTATTTTTAAATTTAGAAACAATTTTTGTGTAACTTCTTTAATTTTCCATATTAGAACAATCCAAATACATACATTAGTTGATTTCCAACGTTTTTACTGAAGCCTAACGAATGAAAAAAGCGATTTAATAATTTGTATGTAACTTTACTTTTCTTAAAAGATAAAAGTCCAACAGCTGCAGTCCATACTGCTTCACTGTATAGCTGCACACCGTTCCCACAACTAGTGTGATGGCATTGGTTTCCCTCGTATACGACTCATCGTCACCCTTAATATTGATCCCCGGCTCAATGACAGTCTAGAGCAGCGATACTGAACCAGCGGCCCGCGTGAACTTTTCTGAGTATCCTGACTAGTAATCATTGCACTAAGAAATTCAATTATTTAAGAACAACTTATTAAAATTTTAGCGGAAAATTCATCTAAATTTTTACGAGAAACCCAAAATGTGTGAAATGCGGCCAGCCTCATCTCACCAAGAACTGCACCAAATCTTTTGAAACCGCCGCAACTTGCTGTAACTGTCAGGGAAACCACCCTGCGAATTTCACAGGTTATCCTCGCAACCCATTTAACAAGCCCCTGCCTCCCCCAAGGTCAATTTCTGGGAACGAAGAGCTAGAAAACGTAGGGAAATGCAAGAAGCAGCCAAAGCGAAAGCTGAAGCAATCAGATCAGCTACGGCCCCAGCAAACGCAGCTCGAGTTTCCCCTCCCCCACCAGTGAGTGCAGCTCCAGCTGCCCGACTGAGGCCAGCACCCAACCCCCCTGCAAGTCAAACTTCGACCTCACTCAACAACACCTCTCAGCCATAACTTCAACGAATCCAGCCAAACTTCAAACATCACTGAAACTCTGAAACAGTTACGTGACCCCAAAGTCGTAAAAATATTTCAAGTTCTGAAGAAAATCATAGTCATCTGTAATTCTGACAAGCCCCTAGCAGACCGTGCCATAGAAGTAGCCGCCAGGGGTGCCGGCTCTCCTTTACCATTATGGCTGCCATTCTGGATGTCGTCACTCCCCGAGTTCAGACAATAAACAATGGCCCCATGGCCACGTGCACTGGTCATTTTACAGCTGGTGAAGCTATAATATTTAGCGACAATCGATGGGTGTGAGTTCACAACAATTGAAGACGTCGTACTTGTCATTTAACAGCTAGTGAAGCTATAAAACTTATTGTGAATCGAAGGATGGGGATTCACAACAATCGACCACATCACAGGGTCTACGATATAGTGACTTTCATTAAACTAGATAGTGATTTTAATTTTAAAAGAAAATTGAATCAAGTGGAAACCAGACTTACATATATATATGTACCTATTTAATAAATTTATTTACTAAATTTATTAAATAGATAATTTACAGTTTTAAGGTGAGAGCATAGTTTTTTTTAAACAAGGACCCCATTTCTGCCTTTCTTTTTTCTTTCAGAATTAAGCTAAAGTAGTATTATTGTGGAGAGTTCAAATTTTCCCAGTTTCCTAAATGTCACGGACAATCTGCCAGGAAAAAGGAGTTTTAACCTACGTTCAATATCTAAATGCCCTTTTTTTTTGGATTTTAAAAATGATTTGACAATCGTAATACCACAATTGGCATTGAATTCATATGGTCACTTTGAAAAAAAAAAGATTACAAGAACCAGACACTAGAAATTGGCACTAACTAAGATCTTAAGGTTAAGTTTATAAACGGATGTCAATAATTTTGACTTTAAAAAGATAAACCTGTTGTTTATACCACATTATGGAATATCTTGAGAAAGTTTTTAATTGTTTTTTAACGATTGAGAAGGAGTTTTTCATTGAACTTGCCATTCTCCAAAACAAAACAAAAAAAGAAGAAAAGACTGGACACTTTTTACCGAGGAGATATTTAGGTTTAAACCTCATAAGATTGACGCCAAATGTTGAAAATTTGTTATTGCATGCTTAGATTCATTCCTCCCACTAAAAGCATTTGTTAGTGGCTCAGTTGTTTTTAAAGTTATTTTATGCATTAATAAAATTTTAATTTCATTAATGCATAAAATAGTGTTTAAAAACTAAGAAAATACACGTGAATTAACTAATCAAATTTTAATTTACTTAATTAACATGTGTTTTCTTAATTTTTAAACACTATAATTCACTACAGTTAAATATTTAAATCTTTTTAAGGGTATGCAGCTCCATACCTGCTGTCAAAACCCATTTAAGTAGATCAGTGCTTCTCAAACTTTCAATACTGGCGCCCCCCTTTTCAATCACAATTTTTATCGCGCCCCCCTTATACATTAATAATGCACTAAATGCAATAATAATTCACTTTGACGCTAAAGCTACAATACGAGATCTTAATTATAAACCATACACATTAATAACATAAGTATTAAATTTTGAATACTACTTTTAAGCAAAAAAATAAATTAACTAAGTAATAGGACAATTATTACGTTATTTTTCCTTTCTCTAATTTTTAAATTGAACATATTGCAAAATGCGGTGACTGCTTAGAAGACAAAATATGGATATCTGCTAAATATAGAAAAATAACTCAGAGGGTCAATTTCTAATCATAAGCATTCCTTATATAAACTTTGCTTTGTAGAACAAGCCCATGGAAGTCGTTAATACTTATTAAACTTGTTCTTAATTTAGTATTAATTAAATAGTTATAAAATACTCTGTGCAGCACTGATACATTAAAAGTATACCGGCCGAGAAGTACGCGTTCTTTGCATGAGTTCGTTTAAAAGAAAATAAAACATTCTTGCCAAACATTAAAGCCATGTGCGCGACAATGTTTACAAAAATGTAAAATGTTTTTTTTAAATGCTTGCTCAAATTATAATTAGTTTTAAGCGAATTTTAATCTTAATCCTCACAGAATTAGCATTTATAGTTGATGTTAAATAATGAACAACAATATAAAATTCCTATGAAGAATAATTGTATTATTTTTAATATTTTTAAAGCAAAAAGACTTCAACATGTTTTAACCTGGGAGCAGGCGCGCACTCGATACGATCTAGCAGGGTTATTGAGTCACCCCAATCCTTTTTTTTTATAATTATTTTATTGTACACGATACAAATCGTTATTCCAGTGAATAATTTAACTAAGAGAAAGTTACTTACCTACTTTCAAGGACTCTTCAATTTTTCTTTGGTGACAAATAAACAGTTCTGCCAGAATCAACAATTTCGTGATCTGTGTGTCCCGCGCGAACACTTCCGGGTAAAAAGTGTATTCATTATGATAATATGTATGTTACTGCTAAAAACAATTGTTATGCTTTATGTTTGAAAATACTCCTCTTGGTCTCAGTCTTCGCATAGTAATCCATCAAAGAGTGTGTGTGTGTGTGCTTTCCGTGGTTTTCCAAATATCATAAAACTGTTTTACGTGGAAAAAAAGCGCAATAGAGAAATACATTACTTACAACTTCCTTAAATGAGAAATAAACACATAAGAGATGGGTTATAACTAACTCTACTAATAACTTAGAAGGTCAAACAAATTACAGCTATAATGTGCAGTATTTCAAAAATAATGACAGTGATGAATTTTTATGTTCCTGAATTTTTCGATTCTGGATCTGGGATCTGTTTTTTCTCTGAAAGAGTAGAATGTTATTTTTAAAAAAGAAAACGTAATAAAAACTCTCTCATCATGGGATTACAGCAAATTAAATAAAATATTTTTTATTTGGTTATAGAATCAAAGATAGCTAATTAAGTATTGAAGAATTTTTTTTTTTTTGATGACTTGATATCGCCTATAACAGGGGTGGCGAACCTTTTTGGGTCAACGTGCCATTTTTTCTAAAAAAACGTTTAATGAGTTATAGGCGTGCCATCAAATAATTTTGACTTGTGATTATTGAACAACTAATAAAACTAAATACGAACAAATCAAAATTCTTTATTTAATACGAAAAATACATTTTGCACTGTATAGTAGTAAATGTTTTAGTTATACTTGTAATTTTAATTAAAGTAACATTAGTGTGATTTCTGCTGTTGTAGATTAGATGAGAAATAACTTATATCAGGATTATAAGATGTTACTTTTAGAAGAATGCATGCTGAATTAGAGTCGTCTGTTAAACGGTTTCTAAGCGAGTCTTTGATGTTATTTATCTCTGAAAATAATGACTCGCAGGCATAGGTTGATGAAAATATGGTTAAAATAGCATACGCCAACTTCTTTAAACAGTTAAATGAGTCTGGAATCGAATTCCATGTTTCCAAAATTTCGTTACTGGTATTTTTACTTATATTGCTTGTCAATCTTTCTGCTTCAATCAATTCCAACTTTTTCCTTGTTTCAATAAACTTTTGAATCCATATTGAACTAGACTGAAATCAATCAGTTGCATTTCAAGTTCTTCAATTTCCAACCAATCGAATTGAGACAAGTTCAGTTTATCAAACGAAATCACATCAGGGTACATAATAAATTTGAACGTTTCCGATAATTCCTTGAACTGAGAAAATCTCGCTGAAAATTCTTTGATTAAAGAATCCATTATGGAAATAAAGTCATCAATAACTTTTTCTTCGTTTCGTTTCTCTTGGGCATCTAAATCTGTGATATTTTTTTTCAAGTTTGGGAAGTACTTGTAGTTTTTTGTAATAATATCGTTTCTGAAAACATATAGTTTAGCTTCAAAAGCGGATCCATCATGACGATAACTGTTTTATGCGGGCCTTGAAGCTTTATGTTCAATTTGTTGAAATATTGGCATATGTCTGTAAAAAACACCAATTATAAAAGCCACATATAATATCCATCAACTGTGGGTATTGTTCAATTTTGCTCTCATTTTGTAGAAACAGTCTGATTTCTTCCAAGCAATCAACAAATCTTTGAAGTACGTTCCCGCGGCTCAACCAGCAAACATTGTTATACATTATTAAGCCATTATACACCGAATTGACTTCATTCAACAAAGCATCAAACTTTCGTTTATTTAAAGCCTGTGACGATATGAGGTTGACTATTTTTGTGAATAAAGTTATTACATTATCAAGAAATCTTGAACCACTCTTTGCACATAAGGCTTGTTGGTGAATAATGCAGTGGTATTCAAGAATCGAGTGTCCTACGTCTGTTTTAAATAAAGAAATTAAGCCATTTTTTGCCTACCATATTTGGAGCACCATCAGTGGTTACTAAACAATTTTTTTCAAATCAATTTCCTTCTCAGCAAGCGAATTTCTTACTGCCGTACAAATATCTGTGCCCTTTGTAGTTGTTAACAACGATGTTATCGCAATTAATTCTTCCTTAATGATGTTTTCTACACAATATCGAGCAAAGACAGCTAAACGTGCCGATTTAGTAGTGTCAATACTTTCGTCAAGACATAGCGATATAAAAGGAGCGGAGTTAATGTCATTTTTTTGTTGATCTGTAACATTTTCTGCCAATTTCAAGATTCTATCTTTCATTGTGTTTCTAGATAGAGGAACATCTTTGATGCGCTGAATTATCTTATCTTTATTATCAAAATCATCAAAAAGTGAGGGCGCACATGCCAACCAAGCTTCCTTCAAAACTCTCCCTCTTAAAAAGGTTTACCATGTCGAGCAATGGCATTTGCAGCTGAGTAACTTGCCGCACTTGTGTGACAATTTTTGCTTACATATTTAAATATAGACGTCGACTGTTTATTTCTGTCTTTTATTGCACTTGCAATTAATTTTTGCTCTGGTTCGCTTTTTTCACAAAAGGATTTGTGATTTGTTTCAAAATGCCGTTTTACAGACGATATATGTTCTGCATACCACTGTTCCAGAACATAAAACACACACCGCTTTGTCACCTTTATTGATCATGCCATATTTATCAGCCCACCAAGTTTGAAATTCTCTGCTATACTTACTATCTTGCACTTTTTTTTTGTTGAACTAGCCATATTAAATACCAGTTAAAAATCGTAAATTTAACACAAAACTTTAAATGTACAGATGTGTCGATGAAATTAACTATTCTATGTGCTCTCGCTTGATTCCCCCCGCCAAAAACACCCCTTTTTTACTGACTGCGCACGACTGCGGGCTCATGGGCAGATTTATTTGTTTTTAAGAAATTGAGTGCTTGCAGGAGATTTCTGTAGTGTCTGATCTTTCGCTTTTGTCTCAGGTCATTAAAATTTTTAAAAATAAAGCAGTGAGAGTTATTTTACCAATTAGACTTACAAGACAAGAATTAGATCACATTAATAAATTAAATGTATATACAAGCTGAACTATTAATTTAAACGTTAGAATATGTTTTTTAAACAACTTGAATATATTTAGAAATAGTTACGTACACTCACTATGCGTAGATAAACTTTGCATCATTAGCAATTTATAATATACGAAGTATTTACGCAAGACATAACAAACGAGTCTGCTCCCCCACTTGTCGGCATCGCGACGGATCACTCGCGTTTGTTCATAATACTTAATAGTAAACTTAATTATTTTAAGCCAAAATGCAAATCGTTTTTAATCGATGGCGTGCCCAAAATATTCTGTCGCGTGCCATCATTGGCACGCGTGCCATTGGTTCGCCATCCCTGGCCTATAACTTACATCAGAGTAAAAGTGCATTTTTTATTATGTCTGAAAGTATTTTGTTTTAATTCATTCCAGTAAATTAATTATTTTTTAAATCTTTTATTTTCGATATGCTCGCGCCCCCCTCGTAAGGTTATCGCGCCCCCCCAGGGGGGCGCGCCCCACAGTTTGAGAAACACTGAAGTAGATGAATTTGAAAAAATTTAATATTAGGTATAAGTAGGGGTCTACCCCAAACCGAAAAACCTGTCAAGGGGTCTTTGAGGCAAAAAAGTTTAGGAACCTCTGCACTAGAACTTTTTCGAACCATTGAGATTTTTCATGAATTTTTAATTCTTACTGTGCTTTCGAAACTACTACTAGCGTCGTCTGTTAGCGATTTAGGATATTACCTACCAATTTACGCTTTTGACCGCTAGATGCATCGGCTATATCGATACACACAACAATTGAACCAGCAAATTTAGCAAGCGTATGCTGGCTCACAGCTCGAACTGGGTGACTAGTCTAGAAATTATACTGGTAGTTAATGGCAGAAAAATTAAAATAGTTTTGGCCCTTGGAACTTCTGGAGTAAACAGTATGACCTAAGACTGGAAAGTTCGGAGACCCCTCGTGTAGATTAAGCTTTTATTACAACATTTTTTCTTCTAGATGCTGTTTGGTATGAATAGGACAGAATGTTCAAAATATTTATTTTTAAATTCTGATTAAAGTGCCTGTTGTTATGATGTTAATAATATATGGCATGGAGGAATGCTTCGCGTTCAGTGTAAGCAGTATTGGAAAATTATTCTAGACATTTTTTCCCCTCATAAATTACTTTTTATAACCTAATTTTTTTTTATTCGACTTTAATAATAATATTGCATCTTAATAATTTTCTCGCTGTTTATTTCAGTTTCTAGTACAGCCTATTACGTCAGAAAACTATAACTAATTGTACTTAAAGTTACTGCTTTTAAAAACCGCGAGAAAAAAAATCAAATGACATGAATAAGGCTTCATATATTGTTCTTTTAATCCGAAGCAAAGGGGTGTATGAGCATCATTGTAGCTCCTTTCCGTACAAATAATAACTCAGTAAAATAAAAATAATTTTCTGTGACATGCGCGAACCACCCAAAAAACTACTTTGAAAAACGCAGAGATGGAGATTTTTATTACCGGACAAGTGACGACACCAACATTGAAGAAGAAAATAAAATAATCATAAACCAGGATTACTGCTCTTATCATTAGTTTAAATAACATCGAAATTGTCCTTGGTGCTATATTGTAATTTTTCCGCCCTCACCATGTCTCCCAAAAAAGCTGGTTTAGGTAATGCGAAAACGTATTGCAGCGCCATCTAGTGAGGTTTCACATTTATATATTTTTATCTTGGTTTTTAATTATAAAAAATTTACCTTCCGTATTTTCAATTTTTGCTCTATAATATTTACCCGATACTATAATTTAAGTTTTTATGCTCTTCACAGTTTTTATTATATCATTTTATCTGATGAATTTAAATTTAACATGTTTTCTAGCAATGGACTCGATTCATCACTACAGGGCGCTGCGATCACTCCCATGATTAGTGATTTTCAATTTTGCGTTTAAGTGAACAATAACAGCTTGTGGTTGTGCGCTAACTTTGGAATTTGCTAATATTATTTTATATTCTTTAAATTTTTTTTAGTACGTTAAATATTTTTAACATATTTTCTAGTCTTTCTTTCGTGACTAAATATATATAGTTTTAGTTATAGTATTAGATTTAAGAGTTTATTCTTCTATTCTTCAGCTTCGTGTTTTTGTATACTTTTAGGTTCAAAAATTCTTTTTTTATTAGTGCCAGCCATATTGTGATTTAAATAATTATGCAACACTCTATTCAACAAAATTTTTTGCCACTTAATATTGTGAATCCGTCATATGTGTATACAAATTTATATTTAGTAAAAAGTAACTTAAGTAAAACTTTTCTTTGTTGACCCTGATAAGGAATTGACTTAATTTTTTTTTATATTACTTGTTTGAAAATGTAAAATATTACAATGGACTAAATTCATATGACATTATGATCTAGTGATATTTGTTTTCAATTATTTTCCCGCCTAACGCAAAACACTTTCGTACTTTGTTTTGTTACTTCGTATAGCTATATTTTGCCACTTAATATATTATTTTATTCTTTTTGCAAGTTATCTGTTGCTATTACTTCATATATATATAGTTACAAATTTTGTGCACTGAACGCTAAAAATGGTGTAAATAATTAGTTCTGAATGTGTAATTCGTTAATATTACTTTCTGTTGTATTTATTTTATGTTAAAATCGCAATATTCGCAAGCAATTCCGTCCGTTACATAAAAATGGCGATTCAATGGAAGCATAGCCAAGTTGGCATCATTTTTGGTGAACATATATTGATGCTTCTAAAAAGAAATCTACTAATATCACAGTCTCTGATGTAAATGAATTCTTGAGAAAAATTCCAGCAGACTAAATAGGGCGTAGTGCTCGCCAAAACAAAGTATTGTTTTGACTACTGAAAGGTCAGCTTCGATTAGTTAATACTTCAGCTGTTGAATAGGATGAGTGACTGCTAATGGAATACATTAGTTATTTGTATTTCTAGAGTTGTAAAGGTACTGTATCTGGCACTTCTAAGAATTCTAAACAATGAATTTTCATACTGTCTTTCTGCTGTTCTTGAAAATCCATTTCAGTATTATTGTTAGGATATCAAAACTTTTAATATAATTCATTGACTTATTTTTTAAAAGTGTATGGAAATATTTTTGTGGTTTACATCTATTAGACAATTTATATGTAATTCAATAACTCATAAGAAATAATTTGTAATAAAGAATAATCCAATAAAATTTAGTCATTTCTAAAAATTATGTATTAACATGATTCCTTTCTTGAACTAAAAGTATTTTCATTTTTGAACTTTGAAGACAATCATTTCTAAAAGAAATTTCAAACCTTCATGAATGATAATTATTAATTAAAGTCAGACAATCAAAGCTGGCAATTGTTATTCCATTACAGATTCATTATATATTTCAAAAAATCTTACTATGTCTTGGGAATTTTTATAGAACAGTTGTTTCAAAAATTAGTATACAATAACAATGTTTAAACTTTATATATTCATATTAATGCAAATAAAGATTGAAACTGACACAAAAAAAACCCTCTTTTGTCATACATCTTAGAAAAATAATCTTCGTGAGTACACAATGAAGGGATGTCACTGATAGTCTTTCAACAGAATATGATAAAAGCATTTTATAAATTACTACAATGAATTTCTTAGTTAAAAATAAAATTTTCATATGCTTCACTTGTATTATAATTATGTAATATTAAAATTAAATGTTGATAAATAATGCATATTAAATAAATTTTAATTACTAATTTAAGCTAGCTATCTAACAAAAATTTTGTATGCTCCTGTATGGAAAAATTTTCTCGAAAATAACTTGGAATGTTTCCCTATAGTGTAATAGTTTGTTTCAAATAATTCCTAAAAATAATCCCATATCTTAGTATGATTCATTCCTTTTTTTTTTCAACTAAGGAGACAATGATTTATAAAAATAAATTTGAAACATTTATAGGGGATAATTACTAAGACTATCAAAGCGCCAAATATTTTATAACAGTTATCTTTAAAGGCTTCACAATGTATTGGTACAAATCATACTGTTTTAAGGCTACAGCTTAGGTTTTGGTTTCAGTTTCATTTTAAATCAATTTTCCACTCTTTAATTGAATGAAAAATATTTTTCAGCACAATTGACTTTTGCAGTGTGAAATGATTAATTATTTTGGTTAACAGTATTAAAAGGATATCTGCTTGATTATGCTTTAAATTCTCATAGTTATTTAATTAAGATTGATTTCAAGGCCAATTTCTGTTTTAAAAATTGTTTATATAACTTAGAAGCTTAATCATTTATTTTTTCTTGTTGAGAAACAATATTTCGAAGAGATGAAACACTATTGAAAATGATGCATCTAAAGTTCACCCTCAGCTAAAAATGTAATTAGACTTTTGAATTCTAGTATTGCTGATCAAACTGAATATTTTCATGATGTACCAAACTATACGATAATATATATTGTAGTACTATATTTTAGTACTTTCAAGTTAAAAAGTAAACCTAAAAAAATTATATTATTACTGTGTTTCATGATCCTAATTCTTGATAAATATACAATTGCTCCAAGTTCTCTTCTTGCGTCAATATTTGTAACTAACTCAATGCAACAAATTCATTCAGGACTTCAAAGCAGGATAATAGATTTTATATTTATGCAAAAATAAATCTAATCTATAGTGATACATTTTCAAATTGTGCAAAAACCAATAAATGTGTGTGCATATTTGTTATATATAGTAAAAAAATTTCTACATTTGTATGATAGGTTTATGCCACATTCAAACTCTGAAAAACACAAATGTTCTGTTCATAAATACCACACAAATATATTGCAATTTTTATTTTTTTGTAAGATAATTATAGATTCAAAAATGGCTTTATTTTGATCAAGTAAGGATGTGTGAACAGGACTTTTATATTTTATACATGGACACAAATTTATATTTTACTATACACACATTTTAATCTGAAAATTTTAATGCCTGAATTTATTACCATATTTGGAATTCAATTATCGATTGATTAGTTTCAATGCTTGTATATATACATAGAACAAATATATAGTTAAAGTGAAATATTATATTAAGAGCTTTCTTGTGTTACATTTGTTAAAGTGTCATGAAAATTACACAACAAACATGTTACAATAAATACACGGTCAACATTGTGTAAACTTTCATATAGAAGAGCACCATCAAAATATTTATATTGTTTGATTCTTGAAGCAGCTCTTTCCACAGCAACTCGCTTGTCAGACAATTTGCCGTTACCAACACAGTTTCAGAATCATAAAATTGAATTTTATCTTTGAAAAAAAGGAGGGCTTTTTAATTCACAACCAATTTTGTCTAACTCTTCTTCAATTAAGAACCCTTTATCAGCCATAAAACATCATTTAATTCAAGAAGATCCATTGGTTTACTTCAAAGAAAAAGTTCCTTGTCTGAACTTCTGCCACAATGTAAATGTGATACAAAGCAGATAGCCCCTGAAGACATAATACTTATTATACCATTTAAAGTATTACAGTTTTTGTAATGACTAAATGTTTTTTGTTGCTGTAAAGGACGGTTGGGTTTTTTAATTGGAAATTCTGTACAGTCAATGATCACTCTATAATCTTTATTCTCAAACAAAAACAAAAATTTTGGCATTGTTACCAAAACAGTTTTCTTTGTAAGGAAAAGTGTCTAATAAATTAAATTTTTCATGAAAAACTATTGTAACAAAATTAAAAATTCGAAATACTGTTGCGATGAAAATTTCTAGTAATCTATTGTGTGCATGTGTGTAGACATACCCATCCTTAATTTTACCAAAAACATATGAATGGGTTGACATAATTAGCATTGATATAATTAGAATATTTCAAAGCAAAGGAACTTCAACATAGAAATGTGATATCATAATGCAAACTACATCTTAGATACAAAGTAAAAATTAATGTGCTACTCAAATAATTGTAAATAAAAACTTCATGCAGATCAACACTATGCAATTTAAATTGTTACAATAAGCACTGCTTGAAGTAACTACATATTAACTTTGTGCAATTCAAAGAATTGTATAATTCAAATAAATGAAAATAAACAGTGGAATACACACACTACTTTCATGGGAGAAGTCTCATTTCTGAAAAAATGTTGACGAAAGCATCTAGGCGTGATATTTGTCCTAAAAATTTGGTTCTATAGGAGATATTTGAGCTTCTAAATCCTACCTTTGTGTTAGTCACTGAAAATAAGCAGTGTGTAATTCAAATAATTACAAGTAAACAGTATGTAATTCAAACTATTACAAATAGAAAAATATTTAGTTTAAATAGTAAATAAACACTGATTAGTTCAAAATAATGGCAAGTAAGCAATTTTTTAAATTTCCAATGGTCAAGATTGCAGAAGACTACTCGCCACAAAAAGGGAAGGTCCACTGTTAAGTGGATATTCAATCTTGACAAATAATCACTTTATACTTCAAATACTTACAAATAAAAAATATGTTATTCCAATATATGCAAATAATGTCATTGTATTGTTCAAAATGGTCGCAAATTAATATTATATAACCTTAATTTATTGTAATTAACAGTGTATTTATCTTTGTCTTATTTATGAAGATGACCAAATAAAATTTAAAAATGTGTTTATTTCATTTTATGTATAGAAATCTATTTATATGTACATATAAACTTTCATTAAGCAGTTTGTAAAATTCAATCTCAATCTTTTATAAAAAAATCTGTCATTAACAGAATTCAATGACTAAGGCCAGCATTACAAAACTAATGAATTTAATTACTTGCAACTAATATTCTTTAAAAGTACAAGAGAGCAGGTTCATTGAGACTATCAAGTCTGTGCTTCTTCTCATAATCACTATCTAATCTTGCTACTTTGCAGTGGTTTCCTCTCTTAGCAGGCCCTCATGAGGGAATTTTTACTGTACAAAATTATATACATATTTATATAAAGTACAATATACAGGAATGAATTTAATTTTTTAGTCTATTTTCCCCTCCTGGTATAAGTACATACTTTTTCGACAAAATGCATATAAATGTCTCCAAAAGTGATTGGAAACAATAGCTTTTTATTATATACATGTCTTGTTGTCTCTCTGAACAAATGGATCGGAAACATTGCATGTTGATTTTTCATCATATCTAGCCTTTGATATTGTTTCCAATTCCTTATAATCACTCGCCATTATCTACAAATCACATAAATTAAGATATTAATATGCATATATTGTTATTTTTCTAAACATGATATAATTTATAAAATACAATACATATTATAGATTTAGAATACTGATTAAATAACTATTAAACATTTTTGCTAATCTTATTTAGCATAATTAATCTTTATTTGCATAGAATTAAACAAAATTGAAATTAAAATTTTTCAAACATTAGTTTTTTAAGTACAAGAAAGAATTTGGATTTGATGTGGATGAGACAATTCTCTCAGCAATTAAATATACTAACTAATTCAACAGTAAAGTAAGAATAAAGAAGATACTTAAATGCATTTTCTTAGTATTTATCAATATTTTTCACTATAAAAAAGTTTTTAAGGTGAAATATGTGCATGCAATTCAGAATTTAAACACACTGATTAATCTTAAACCAGCCAAAAATTAACAAAATGAAAATAAGTACTTTTCACATATTAATAACTATTTTTCTTTAGTTAAATAGGGGAAAAAATGTAATACTATATCTATAATGAAGTTTTATATGTAAAAATAAGTATATGCAGTGTATCTAATTATATTCTAAATAATATAAAATTTAACAAATACAATTATTTAAAAAAAATTCCCAAATACTTGTCATTACTTTTCATTTGATAAACAATAAATGTTTGATCACTACACCCGGGATAGCTCAATAACACACACCTCACACATGGACTGATGACGCTGGATGTCACTGGGAAATGGAACGCGAAGCGTTCCTCCATCCCATATCGAGTTTGTAGTTGAGTCCTTGTGTGAGTGGGCCTGCCTGAGAGAGAGTGTCCTTATTGGTGGATCGAAGGTGGCAAGGGGGCGTGGCTACGAGATCGAGGATTTTCTTCTATACGGTTTTGGCGGGAAAGTCTATGTGATGTCTAAAAGGCTTTGCTGTGGTTGGTCCATGGCATTGCGAGAGTAGGCACTCTATTGGCTGCACTGAAGTATTGGAATATATCATAGGGGAGGTCTAGAGAACTAGCCTGTGTGGGGTTGCAATTGAGTAAACTTAAAAGGAATTAAAAGATATTAAAAATTAAGAATTAAAAAATAAAAAATTAAGAATTTAGCAAGGATAGTGGTCACTCGCCACCCGGCAAGTGACTAAATTAATTGTTAAGGGGGATTGTAGGAGTCTAGGAGGATTCTCCTAGGTCTCTTGAGATCTGGCATTGGAATATAATTATTGAGCAGTTTTACATTTTCGTTATCAATATTAGGTAAATTATTAAAGAAAGAAATAGCCAGTTTTTGAATATAGCTTTTAAAAGGGGGAATTTTAGTATCTTCATAAATTTTAGAATTTCTGGTATATCTATCTGCTCTTACTATATTTCTGATAATTGAGTTCTGAGCAACCTCGAGTGTTTTAATATTAGAGTCTGCTGCGTAACCCCACACAGGTGAACCATAAGTCAGAATTGGACGCAGAACGGCAGTGTAGAGAAGTAACTTATTGTACATATTTAATACTGAATTCCGGCAAATTAGGGGGAAAAGGGCTCTTTGAGCTCTCCGGAATTTATCTCGCGTTTGAATTATGTGTTGTTTCCAAGTGAGTTTATTATCTAGAGTTAATCCTAGGTATTTTGTATTCTGAGACCATTGGAGTTGTGTGGAGTATAGAGTAGGAGGTGTTGGTTTTGTTTTCCTTTTTGTGAAGAGAACTGCTATTGTTTTATCAATGTTAATTTTAATTTTCCAAGTGTCGAAAAAGATTTCTAAAAGTTTTAGGTGATTATTGAGTGCTAGTGTGATCGTTTTATGATTTTTAAAAGTTGCAAGGGTGACAGTGTCATCAGCATAAATATTAGTGGAGGTTAGAGGGTGAGTAGGTATATCATTAATGTAGATATTGAATAAGAGTGGCCCGAGTAGGCTACCTTGAGGTACTCCGTAATTTATTTTAAAGGAATTTGAAAGTGTGTCATTAACATGAACTTGGAAGGACCTGTTAACGAGGTAGGAATTAATCAAATGTATTAGTGCAGGCGGGAAGTTGTTAGTTATTAGTTTATAGATGAGGCCACTAACCCAGACCCTGTCAAAAGCCTTCTGAATGTCGAGAAAGACAGCTCCTGTGGATCTGCCTCTCTGAAATCCAGCAGTGATTTTTTTCAGTTAATCCGAGTAGCACATGGACTGTAAAACACTCTCTATTTTTATTCACCTAAACACATAGTAACTAGAGATACACAGACAGCGCCGTCTGGCGCACGGTTTTTGCGACAAGCATGAACATTCTCCCCTGCGTTGACATGTAATACATTCAACAATAACACAAATTACAATAAAACGATAAAATACTATAGGATTACGTAAAACAAATTAAGGTACATATAAAAATTCTAATACACAATATTCAGAGACAAAATTCAAACTGGCATAGGTAAAAGACAAACTCTTGAAATGGCTCTTTTATATTCTCCAAATTGTGTTTTTACTTTTACAACCCTTATTAGTGCATCACTGCCACTATAAATCTCAGTGATTCTCCCTAAAGACCATTTAAAGGTTGGCATATTGTCTTCAATGAGAACTACCAAATCACCCACGTTAACGTTTTGTTTTTTAAATTGCCATTTATTGCGTTGTTGTAATTCACTAAGATAACATCTGTGCCACTTATTCCAAATTAGTTGTACTAATCTGGTTATCCATTGCCATTTTTTAAGGGCATTCTCTTTTAATTCAATTAAATTGGGCTCGACTACTGAAGTCATAGACCTCCCTATCAAAAAGTGGGCTGGAGTTAAAGCGTTCAAGTCCTCCGAATTGCTCGATAAAGGGCACACACAGTGGCCTGGAATTTAAAATTCCCTCTATTTGGATACAAACAGTTAAAAATTCCTCATAGGTTAAATTTGAGCCACTGACAACTCTCCTAAGATGGTACTTTATTGACTTAACCGAAGCTTCCCAAAGACCACCAAAGGATGGCGTTCTAGGTGGTATAAACTTCCATTCTATACCCTCAGCAGATAAGAAACCTGCTAAATTATCATCTGAATCCTTAATAAGTTTTAGAAATCTCTTGAGCTCTTTATTGGCACCTACAAACGTTTTCCCATTATCGGAATACAATTTAGCACATTTACCTCTGTGACTAAAAAACCTTTTTAATGTAGCAATAAAAGCATCAGATGTAAGATCTGACACAATTTCTATGTGAATCGCTTTAGACACAAAACATACAAATACACAAATATTAATTTTATGCAAAATTCCTTTTCTTTGATTTTTGTACCTGATCATGAATGGGCCACAAAAATCCACACCAGAACAGTTGAACGGGTAATCTGGGACTACTCTATCACGGGGTAGATTACCCATTAGCTGAGAGGTAACAAGGGGTCGGCTTTTAAAACAGACAAGGCACTCATGCACTACTTTTCTGCATAATGAACGACCATTTAATGGCCAGAACTTTTCCCGTACATAGTGTAGAAGAGAAGAAGCACCAGTATGCAGATTCTTTCTATGGAAATGGACAATTATTTGAACAGTTAAATTATGATTTCCTGGTAAAATTGCAGGATGTTTATTAACATAAGGTAAATCTGAATTACTCAGCCAGCCTCCAACTCTCAATAATCCATCACTGTCTATAAAGGGGTTTAAATTTCTAAGTTTACTATAAGGTGAGACAACTCCTTTACTTTGTAAGCTCTTAATTTCAGCCAAAAAAACCTGTTCTTGGACCATTCTGATCAGTTTAGTTTCTGCTTGGTCTATATCTGTAGCAAAAAGGGGACCACTCAATGTTAGTTTACGTTTGTTTACATTATTACTAAATCTTAACACATAACTAAATATACGAACAATTTTCATATAACTATTACTTTTACGTAACAGAGTAGATAAAATAGAAGATACACAATTAGTTGAAACACAAACACTAGATGTAATTATATCAGAACTCGAACCAGTTTTCAGTTCCTTAGAATACTCGCATTCCTTAACTGGTGACAAACTTGTTTCTTCACTTGACAACTTACCTTTTTCAAGGAATTGTGGACCATGCCACCATAACCTTAAATTTGGAAGGTCACAAGGGCGCAATCCCCGAGACACAAGATCTGCTGGGTTGAGAACAGATGGCACATGGTTCCACTGAAATCCTTCAGTCAATTCTTGCACCTTGGCGACACGATTGGCCACGAAGGTTTTTAAACGATTGGCAGGGGGGTGTATTTAACCATGCCAATGCAATAGTTGAATCCGTATGTAGCACAATATCACTTATGTTTAACCTCAAGGTGGAGTGTATTTTCTTGACGAGTTGAGCTAATAAAACACAGGCACAAAGCTCGAGTCGAGGTATGGAAATAACTCGAATTGGTGAAACACGAGATTTGCTGGCAAGAATTCTCACTTTGGCAGCACCGTTGTGAAGAAAAGACTGTAGGTAAACGACCGCTCCGTAGGCCGCTTCAGATGCATCCGCAAATCCTTGGAGAACGATTCTAACATTATTGTCAGCCATAATAAATCTGTTAATTTTCACTTCCTCGATACATTTTAATGTTGTCACAAATTCTCTCCACTCGTTGGCAATTGAATTAGGTAACACATCATCCCAATCCAATTTACATTGCCATAATTGCTGCAGAAACACCTTTGCTTTCGCAATCACTGGGCCTAAGAAACCCAAGGGTCGTATAGCTTAGCAATTACACTTAAAACCACGTTTTGTATATATATGTTTAGCTGAAACAGGTACCTTAAACACGAAACAATCGTCAAATGGCTTCCAACTAATTTCCAATATCTTCACAGATAAGTCAATGTCAGTAGAAAATGAATGCTCGACGTCTGATGACAACGAACTATTTAATAACTCAGGAGAATTAGATGACCACTTATGAAGGTTCATTCCACAAGATTGCAGGGCGTCTTTCAGTTGCGATTGCAGTTGTTGAGCAGTCTCCAAATCCGGCGCTCCGCTCACAATATCATCCATGTAGGTATCTCATAACAGGGTTTCAGAAGCTAAAGGAAATCTCGATTTTTCATCCTTCGCCAACTGTGTGTGCTGCAGGGTTCTTATGGCAAGGAAGGGTGCGTTGGACAGACCGTAAGTGACAGTCTTTAGTCGGTACGTTAAAATTTCTGCATCTAGTCCATGTTTCCATATAATGCGTTGCAAATCCTGTTGATCAGGATTCATTAATATTTGCCTGTACATCTTTTGGATGTCAGTCGTAAAAGCAAATTTGTGTCTTCTAAAACGAGATATTGTCTCAAACACATCTTCCTTCACCTCACCTTTCAATAAAATGTCATTAAGGCTTATGCCTGTTGTGATGGGGGATGAACCGTTAAAGACGATTCTTAGTTTAGTAGTCAGTTTTTCAGGGCGTAATACACCATGGTGGGGTATGTAGTAATGTGTGGGTGGTTCACTTGACTCAACTACCCTTTTCAAATGACCTAACTCCTCATACTCCTTCAAAAATTCCCCATACAACGATAAATAACTAGAATCCCTAGACAACCGTTTCCACAATGAATTAAGTCGCCTAATAGCAATATCTTTGGAGTTTCCTAAACAAGACGGATCTTTATTTAATGCCATCGATACTACATACCTACCCTCACAATTCCTCCTATGAGTGCGCACAAAATGATCCTCACACAAGGACACCTCTGTATCAACCTTAGGCTCTATGTGAACACCCTCAATTTCCCAGAATCTTTTCATTGTTTCGTTTAAATCGTCATCAACAATTAATCCGCAATGAACGCGATTCTCTGTAACTTGTGATCTACACTTCCACTTACAACATAACCAAACACCGTATTTTGTAACACTAAATGCGAATTATCACAATAAAATTTTCCAGGCTTTAACAATTCGTAAAAGATTTCAGCACCAAGTAACATATCAATTCTATCTGGTATATTACATTTATCATCCGCTAAGGGCACAAACTCTGAAACATTAATATCTACATCAATCACCTTGTTTGGAATGAGATCTGTAATCTTATTAACTACTTATAACATTAACCCACTCTCAAAAGTTTTGGCTTTATTTGCAACTGAAGTTTTTACGCAATTTTTAACAACCATAGAAGCATCATTAACGCACGAAACCACTATATTTATTTTCTCCATTTTCAGCTGCAACTTCTCAGCACATGCCCTCGTACATAAACAAGACTGCGATCCTACATCTAACAAGCATCTGACCTCCACCCATTGAGAGTATTTATTTTTAACAAAAGTGCGCGAACAGTACTCAAAAACACATTCTTTAGTCTGCCTTTCTCAAACCCAGTCGCCACAAACTGTGATTGTGAATTTGCTTCAACTGATCCTTCAATCTGCCCTGGAACAAAAGTAGGAGCATCGAGATTTAAATTACTAGTGGGAGGGGGATTCCTCGTTTTGTCACGTGAAAAATGAATCAAGCTATTATGAGGTCTAAGGCAAAAACAATTTTTCTCTGAACGGCATTCCTTCAATCTATGAGGTAAAAAACAACGAAAACAAAGATTATTCCGTTTAACTACCTCTACTCTATCCTCAACTGACTGTTTCTTAAACTGATAACACTTAGAAAGGGGATGAAAATTATTACCCTTACATAGAACACAATTTGTTTTGGTTTCGGACACGAAAACATTCGACGAGTTTCTTTCTCGCCGCCAAGTGCCAACCGTCTGCAATCTATTTCTCCCATCTGTTTTGACTCCACTCCTTGGATTTCTGCTCATTAAATCATTCGAAACCTTTCCTCTCGCGGATAAATAGACATCACATTCCCTCCCAAGCTGTTGAGGCTTGAAATATGTTTCTCCCTGTTTCGTTGCAATATGATTCATCGTATCTCTATCTAGCGTTTCAAATATTTTATCTGAAATTATTAGATCACACAAAGAGCGGAATTCATTAACTTTACGCAACTGACAATAATAATCGAAAGTTGCACTTAAGCGGGAATTAAACTGAACATAGTTTTCGGACGGTATTTTACGAGCCTTTTTAAAGTTACTCAGGCATTCTTGAGGTGTCGGTTCAAACTCTCTTAATATTAATTCTTTAATTTTAACATAATTGCTTAAATCCTGTTGACTCACATATGTTAGCAAATTATTGACTCTTTCTCCTAAAATATTTAATAGAATTTTGGCTTTTAGCTCATCAGGCATGGATTTGATTTGAAATGCCTTTTCTAAAGAATGAAAAAATAAATTAAAGGACTCTGACCTAACCGGTACTTGAATTGTCAAAGTTTTAATGCTCTTTACCAAACTCTCCAATTTATCAGTTATGGAGCTTGGTTCTCCGCTTTCAAGAGATTGAGAATTTTTTTCTGATTCCTTCCTAACCTTCGCCAATTCTAATTGTTTTTCAATCTGAGATAATTTAATTTTTTCTAATTGAATTTCTGCCTCGCGCTCATTTTTCTCAGCCTCTTGTTTACTTTTCTCTAAAGGATTTTCAACAAGACTACGCACAAATTCAATATCATTTTTATAAACGCGTTTAATGAAGTATAGACGTGCCGTCAAATAATTTTGACTTGTGATTTTTGGGGAAATAATAAAACTAAATACTAACAACTCTAAACTCCTATTAATTTCGAAAAAATACATTTTGACTTTTATAGTAGTAAATATTTTAGTTATACGTGTAATTCAAATTAAAGTAACAGCGTGATTTCTGCTGCTGATGATTAGATGAAAAATAACTTAAATTATGATTGTAAGAGGTTACTTTTAGCAAAATGCAAAATTTCATCTTTGAAAATAATGACTCACAGGCGTGGGTAGAAGAAAATATATGGTTAAAATAGCATTACCCAGCTTCTTCAAACAGTTAAATGTACATGCAATCGAATTCCATGCTTTCAAAATTCCATTATTAGCGAATCTAATATCTATTAATCTTTCTGTTTCAATCAATTCCAACTTTCTCCTTTTTTTCAACAAATTTTTGAATTCATATTAAACTAGACTGGATATCGATCAGTTGCAATTCAAAATTTTCAATTTCCAACCAATCGAATTGGATAAGTTCAGCTTATGAAATGAAATCACATCAGGGTACATAAGAAAGCTTGAGCGTTTCCGATAATTCTTTGAACTGAGAAAATCTCGCTGAAAATTGCGACTGACCACTTGCGCGCGTTTGTTTGTAATACTTCATGTTGAACCTTGTTATTTTGAATTAAAATGCAAGCTGTTTTGTGGCACGCGTGCCAGTGGTTCGCCATCCCTGCGATAGAAAATGTGCAAATCCGAAAATGGAGGCTAAATACTCAGTCGAATGAAGCACATGGCTATTTGTTTACATCGTGACGTGTTGTGACGTCAGGTGAATGGAGTCCATTGCGTTCTTGTAAGTCTTAAATGACCTATTACATCTTTCCATAAAATACCAATTTTACCAACACGTTTCCTTATTATGGATCTAATAATTATTTTTGTATTTTTCTATCATTGCGGTTATGAATATAAAATTCACATAATATTGTTTCCCTTGAATAGAACAAAATAAAATTTATAACAACTTCGTTTATCTTCGTTATTGCAATTACTTTTATCTCCAATGTTCCAATGTGTTTTCATATATTTATCCAGTTTTCGGTAACTCTCAGATCTGGAAGCAGAAAATAATTCCCTCACCTTTCTTTAAGGAGGTCTCAGACATACACCACCTTGTTGTACCATGAAAGAAATCTTGATTTCGGGGTTTGTGAAGCAGTTCTAGAATACATTTTCAAATGATATATCATAACTCAGGCGCAGTATTATTACATACAATATTAAAAATAATCATTTCTTATTTTTTGAAAGACACTCATCGGTATTCATACATTTGTCAACTTTTCAAGTTAATGTTCACAAAGGCAGGTACTCCAATTAACTAGCATCCGCAGCGCCTTCTTTGTTCCAAAAAATTTTACAGTGCATTTTTTTTTTCTTTCCACTGTAAAATTTTAAAAAATGCACCTTTCTTATTAGAAGTGCTTCTATATATTTGAAACACATTTCTAACTCCCCTCCAAAAAAAGTTGTTTAAAATTAATTTTATATTTTTAAACGTTATTCATGTACGAAAACAGTATTTAAATGATCAAATTATCATAAATTGAATTATATGTTACCTCTTATTAAAAGCTTTAATTTCAATTTGATGCCCAAACATTCTTTTTTCATTTGCGTATTAATCAAACGATATGCAATAAACATTTTAATTTAATCATAATCTTAAAATTATATCAAAATAAATATAGTTTTGCATAAATTACGATTTAATGAATGACCTTAAGATGAATTTGTATACAAATATCAATATATATTCTATGTGAAAATTAATTTAAGTTGTTTTTTAATCTATGATTAGCACAGTGGCGTGCCTCGGAACCCACCTAAATTCCCACTAACTGGAGTGAGTGAGTGAGTGAATATTAACGTCGCAATGTTAAGCTACACGAGAATTTTCGGCGACGGACCTTGTAATATTGAACCATGGTCAAGTGACGAGGACGTCACTTAGCTGACACCCCCCTCTACCACACCACTCTACACGAATGGGAGGACGTTTAAGCTCTTGACAGAATTAATGTGTATCGCGCCCCTACACGGCGGGTCTCTAGTGGTACTAGGCCTTAACCCATGACATGCCTTGCCGTGATCCGATACCTTGACCACTGGGCTGCCACAGCCCCCAATAACAGGAACCAGCTTGAGAGCAGAGAGAAGTGAATTGATAGGAACGCTCACTCAAAAAACCTGTCTTCCAATATGGGCACTAAAATAATTGAATAGCCTTACTATTTTTTTTATAGCTGTATTAGTCCATAGATTTTTGCTGAAGCTCTCTTATTGCATTTTATTTACATTTTGGATAATTTTTACCTTTGGTTTCTTGTTTTTTTTTTTTTTTTTTTTTGCTTTACTTTGTTAATTGTTTTACAACCTTTGTTATTTCAATTAGTCAATTTGTTTCTTTAATTTTCTGCAATCAACTTTTTCTTAAATGGAGGCTGAAAAGAATGTGCATAGCAGATACTTAATCTGCTGTAATTTGTGTTTGCCCAAAGCAGCTAATCTCCGAAACTACTGAACCATTTCCTCCGAAATTTTGACACAACGTTGCATTGGAATCCGGACGGGTTTTCACGCACTTATTATACATTTCGTACTTCTTTCTAAATTTTTTAAAATTTAATTTTTAATTGATTTTCTGAAGTTATGATGTCATATGATGTCGCGTCTGTCACTAAATGCGAAAATTTATACTTTACACGCAGTTTTTCAAGGTTATTACATATTTTTATTATAAATGTGTTTATCGGTTGGAATATTTATCCAATTTTTCTGTTTTTTGATACTGAGTTATGATTGTTCTTCGAATAAATCCTTTTTTTAATCATTGTTCTTCAAACAAGTCAAATTTTGTTTTGTAGTTATGGCAAATTCTGATAACGTTAACAAGCGAGGCTTACGACTTTGCTTATATAATACGACGTATTTTTTTTCTGTAAATTCAAGCTAAAATTATTTATATCTTTATTAAGTGAAGATTATAAGTATATTTTACTTCTGTAGGCTACAGATTGATCTACTAAACAGTGAAAATTTCTAAAAGTTATGATGATGACATAAGACAGGCCGTAAAAATCTATTTGGTGGGATTTCAAAATCACACCACAAATGAGTAGCTTACCTATTAAAATTTCTGGCTTCTTCATATTTCTCCAGTATTCATAAATTAAATCCCTGTCGAACATTTACCTCAAATCAATTATTATACAATATATGATAACTGGATTGGACTCGGACTACAGAGGTTGACCGGTCACCGCTTTTAGCAGCGGCCAGCAAGAGATCTCACTATATCAAATTGGATGCGTCATTTATACGCCCCAATTCACTATAGCACGTTTCACCCGTTTTTCTATAGCTGCACTTACCATCTGGCTACAGCACTTTTCAATGCTATTTGCGTAGCACAGACCGCTATTCTTCAAATTTAAGATTTCCACAATAAATCTTAATCACTGCTTGGTTACTCTCACGGCTTATGACTCAAATATGGCACTCGACCAGCAAACGAATATGGATTTTTCACCTATCTCACCCTTATCTACCTCATCCAATAAAACTGCTCTCACACCGTTCGAAGAGCTCACCTAGATGAAGGTCTATATTAGGAGGCTGCAAATTGACCCTCTCTATCAGCTCGCATGGAATAAATTCCAGGACATCGAGGGCACACCCCAGTAAGCAGTGAGTGGTTTTGACTTCCTCTCCGTACCAACCCCGGCTCTCTCATCATATTTCTCCAAAAAAACACCCGTGCTAGTACACCTACTCCATCTCCCACTAGGAGAAACAATCAACAAAAGCGTAAACATGAGGATGTGATTTCGAATTTACCCCACTCAGAAAAACTGCTTAAGTTACTACTCTTGAACCCCCACTGATTTAAACTTGGAAAATCAATTCTCTCTTCTCCCAAACGTCATAACTAGACAACTCTTACGGAACGGAACGGAAAGAGAATTTTCGAGTGCCAACGCCGAAGGCGTTTATACCCAGTGTTTGAAGAAAAGGATAACCATGAGAGAATGTAAATAAAAATCTGCAACCCTTCCGAAGAAGAGGGGGGACGAAAACGGGAAGCGATCGGATCGCCAAAAACTAGCGATAGGACAAAGCGAGCCAAAATCTAGTTGGCGCTGAAGCGGCACGAATGGAGGAAGAACCAGGAAGGAATCGATCTCCAAAAGGGACCATGGAGGAGCGGGGGAGGTGACAGTCAACACTGACGCTGTTTCGAATTGCAGTAGAGCATTTGATGTTGTTTATGTATGAAATTAAATGTTCAAATGTTGAATTACGGCTGTTTGAGTGGAATCTGCCACTTTGCTGCGGCGTATGCATAGTTTAAATTAGACTGAGGATAAGTAAATAATGTCTGTGATCTGATAATTGGGATTTCGTAGTTTTCGACTGATCTGAAACTGTAGCGCACACAGGAATTTTTCAAGGGGGTCGAAAATTCCCCTTCCTTGTATCATGCTCCTTTTGATTTTGTCGATTTTCGGGAATAAAACACAGTAAAAAACTAATTATTGAATAAATAATTAGCCTTAATTAGTAAAATTAATCATTAATAACAAATGCTTGATTAAATTTTACGTACTGTTTACTTAGAATGATAGTCAATCGGAGAAAAATGAAGGGTTTTGGGGAGGGTCTGGACCCCAAACAGGTGAAACGCACGTGATAACTAGGCGCAAAACTTGCTTGTATAAGATAACTTTGTTTTCAAGAAATAGTGGAGATTTCCTCCCAATAGGTGAGATATCTAAGTGAATTCTACATTAGAATTTTTCTGAGTGATAGTCGATATGCTTTTTGTATGTTAGGCGGCTATCAATGTATAGAGCAAGATAACGAACTACCGGGACCCACTGAATGTTGTCATCAAAAAGAGTGAGCTGGAAAGGGGGTCAATGACACCTCATTTCCTGAATATAATTGCTTGAGATTTATTAATATTAATTGCAATTCTTTATTGTGTGAGCCAATCTTGTAACATATCTAGGAAGTTTTGCATGTTTTTAAGAGTGTATTTCAGCTGGGTACCTTGCGAAAGCATGGCGGAATCATCCGCGAACATGCAAGTACTGATGGTGGGGTGTTCTGGGAAGTCGTGTGTGTAAATGTTGTATAAACAAGGTGACAGGGAACGACCCTGTGGAGTTCCACTTTGAATTTGACCATTATTAGAAAAAGTGTTATCTATACGAACCCTGAATGTTCTGTTGTGTAAATAATTGTGAATAATTTTAATTAAATATCCAGGGAATTTGAGTTTAATTAATTTGTAAGTAAGGCCATCATGCCACATCTTGTCGAATGCTCACTTAACATCTAAGAAAACACCGACAGTGTAGAACTTGTTTGTGAAACCTTCATTAATTATATTTGTGACACGTATAAGTTGGTGTAGCGTTGAATGTTCCTCCCGGATCCCGCATTATTCCGAGGGAATGCAATCTATGGCTTTGCAGTGCGATTGAATTCTATTTAAAATAATTCTTTCGAATACCTTAGCAGTTATACTTAATAAGGAAATTGACTTATAACTTTGACTTAATTTATGATCCTGATTAGGCTTTCGCAGCGTAACCATGTTTGCTTGCTTTCACAGTGTTGGAAAGTGATTTTTAATGAGGCATTGATTGTATATTTTAGTTAAGTGTGTAATTGCATTTAAAGTTAAATATTTAAGAGCAATATTAGGTATTCGGTAGGGACCAGCAGTTTTTCTATTCTGCAATTTTTTAATAATGTCTCGAGATTCAGTAGGGGAAGTGAGGGGAGGTGTGATTGTTGTTAGACAACTCTTAGGTCAACAGAACCCACCAATGGTAACTAGTAACGGTGGTATTCACCGCTAACCTGACCCAGCGATGAAACCTGGAGTTAAGTAACCGGCAGTCAACCCCAGGTTAGAACTCCAATTCACAGCTCTTTTTCGACCTCCAGTTCCTTGACTCCGAGTTCCTTAACCTGGATTTACTGGTCGATTCCCATTGGTCAAAATAAACCCCGTGACTTCCAGCTGGAGCTACAATTTTTACGTTCGCGTTTTTAACCTCGTGTATCGCTGAAATGAATGCCAACAGAATTTATTTTACGCAGTATGAAAAAGAGTTGGTGTTGGCTTTGATGAAGCCGCACTTACATATAATAGAATGTAGGGAAACAAATGCTGTTAGTAGCACAAAAAAAAAAAATGAAGCGTATTTTGAAACAACGCGGCAATTCAATGACACTGACGGAGTGGTGAATCCGCGAACACCACAACAGATCCGTCAGTGTTATTTAAATTTAAAAAGAAAATGGCAAAGAAAAGTAGTGTTTTGCGGCAAGAAAGGAGACAAACAGGGGGTGGTGAAGTACCCAAAGAAGCAGAATTGACGGACTTCGAGATGAGGTTTTTGCAGGAGCCGATTCTGACGCTGCCACTTTCCACGCCCTTTGACAGCGACAGTACGGATATCGAAATTTCAAGTAAGTAAATTTCTCGAGTTACTATATAATTAATTAAATTGTAGTCAGTAAAAAAAAAAATGAAAGCTATTCGTTAATGCTCACTCCGCATGGAGACTGTCTTGTCATTTTATTCTGTTTTAAATGATTAAAAAGTAAAATACTGTTTTGAAATTTTTCATAAGTTTCTTTAAAACTACCCAGTAAATAGTATTAAGGTAACATTAAAAAAAGTTGCTGTAGATAGTTAATTTGTCAAGTAGAGATCGTTTCACTACTTGTACTAATTGCTTTATTTAAAACGTATATTTTTCTTTGAAACAGAACCTCAATACCCCAGTACATCAACTTCTGCTTTGTTGATTCCCCCTGTGACTCCTTCGCAGAACACTGACAAAATCACAGAATATGATTCCTCGTCAGATCCTTCAGTAAGTATATTTTACTATTTAAACTCATAAATATAAAATTTATTACAACTATCACGACAAATAAATTGGATAAAAATACTTGAGGTCATGAACTGTATTGGTAACAAAAAATAAAGTAATAAATGTTATAGCCTTTTCTGGTTTTTGGTGATAACATTGCATATTTTTTCCTTCCAAACATGGTCAATTTATCATTTGAGAAATAAGTTTATGAATATAATATCAAAAAAAAGAAAACAAGTTATATTTCAATCGATGCCATATTTGGAATTTGAATCAGTTTTGCTTTCGCCATAGTAATTTGGATGCAAGTAATCATTTACTTTTAAATCTATCCAGCTGCTTAGGGTAACTGGAATGTTAAATTGCTTCAAACTTTGCTTTTTTTTGTTTATCTTACTTTTAGAAAATAGAGGGTGTTTTGTTGCACAATTTACGATAATTCGATAAATAGAACTTAAGAAAATTCTATTTATAAAATGTAAGCAAATTTGATGCAACTATGATTTAGGTACATTTTCTTCAAAATCTGTTTTGTATTAATATGTATTATAAAATACTAATTTTTACTACACGAGGAATGTATTTTTTCAGTATTATATGTTCAAAAATTAAGAAAAATTTAAATGAATAGTTATAAAATTAAAAAAAAATTTGAAATGTCAATAACACTGCTACTAAATAGTTTCAATAATAAACTTTTAATTCCTTGAATCAAGACACAAAACAGGATATTACCAATCTGAAGTAAAAGGAATTTTTATTTCACTAAGTAGATATGCATAGTTTTATTAGATTTAAGAACTAGTTTGTGTTTCTATTAAACATAGAATTATTTATTTTACAGAATGCAGTAATGGACATGAATGATTTGAAACCAACACCAAAAATAGCGAGGCCACTGAAGGAGACATTAGCTATGTTCCGAAAACGTGCCAAAACACCAACAGCTCCCTCCGCTGCTGCCAGAGCTGCAGCATGCATCGAAGAACATAGAATGAAAATCAAATACATGGAGATGGACGAGGAAAGGAAAAATGAGGAGCACCAGCTGCGGATGGAGCAGTTGAGTAATAACATGAAGATGGATGAGGAAAGGAAGAATGAGGAGCACAAACTGCGGATGGAACTGTTGAGAATTAAAATTGCACATGCAAAGGAGAAAATGGAAGCACAGAAAATTTTAGTAACTGCCTTGAAAGGTAGCCCTAAAATCTATTTACAAAATACTGAATAAATCAATACTAATACAAAAACTTGTGATTTTTTGTTTATTAAAACTGATTTTTATAAAAATGTTTACAATTAATTTGAGAAAAAATTTGTCACAATGATGTTTCTTTTAGCAAAACCGGCTGGGCAATATGGTCTTGTTTCAAAGCTCAGTGCTGCATCTTCATTTTCCAGCTCTAATTGGCGTACTAGAGCTTCTATCTGGGGATCTGCAGGTGGTTCAGGATCCTCTACAATAGTACATTAAATGATAAACAATATAATTATTATAATTGGGAATAAGTTGAAACTATGTATTCTTATAAACATCAACATGGTTCTTACTATTTTACCAAAACAAATAATTGTCAAATCATGACTTTTCTGCACGTAACTTATGAATATGCATTTTAAAATTTCACTTTTCGGTGTACGAGCTAATGAATTTTTTCCTAAATATATATCTAACATTTTTTATGAATCTCACAATTTTGAATTTTATTTAGATAAATTTATTATAATTTGATATATATACCGTATTTTCCTGTATATAATCCGCAGCGGCGTATTATCCACAAAGCCTTTTTTTCGAGTAAAAAAAAAATTGTATAATCCGCTGCAGTTTTTAGGCCGAATAATACAAAATATAAACTGCCGATAATGAGTGTCATATAAGATAAAAAATACACAATATAATTGAAAATAGAAGTAAGAATTTGTACAGGAAAGAAAATTTATTACGAAACGTCTTTTTTAAATATGTATGATAATCTCAATAACACAAAAAAATTCTTTGCTACTGCCATCTATGTTTTTAGTTGTCAAACGAAACATTCCATGCAGCAGTAAAAAAATTAAGATCGAGACTGCTTTCCCACTGTAACTCTTTCTTTTATATAAAATCCTTTAATTTATTTCTTCCTCAAATTCTGGCCAGTGAGGTTTACCACGATGATCAGCACTTTAAGGTCGAGCACAATTTTCGAAGTTTGTCTAGTTTTTTCTCCACAAACGAATATTCAATTCGTCAACGTTCAAAACCTTGAAGCTTTCCGATTTTGGTAACCTTCTCTATAACTTTTACCTTGAAGTTTGCTGTGTAATTTAACACTTTTGTTTCAACATGATGAAAACTTTCGAAGGTCGTAATAGCTCTAGTCAAGAGAAAATTGGAAATGGCGCCAGCGACTCGTAACTGTTTTTTCCTTCCGAGGAATCGAATTCGTTTTTGAATGTAATTGGACAAAAACTAGTTATGGCTGATATGCATCATCCGAGTCATGAATGCGCCATCTGTTGTTTATTTTATAAAACATAAATGGCATTTCTTTCAAAACTTTATTGTTCACTTTTCTGATGGAGAATGTTTTTTCTCAGATAATCCGCGGCGGCGTATAATACGCACAACGAAATTTGAAACTTTTAACACATAATCCACGGATTACATACAGGAAAATACAGTATATATATATATATATATATAAAAATGTAATAAAATGTAATACAATGTTAAAAGAACTTGGACCTTAAAATGTTTTGATTTTGGTCCTAAAAATAGGACACTTTGCAGATATCATTGATGTATTAGCTATGCTAATTTAACAGTCATAAACAAAGTGCCACTGCCCATTTTTAAACGCATTTTTTTACAAATCAATTCAAAGTATTTCCCTCCGAAATTTCATGTTTTGTGAATCAAACAAAATTTTCGTCTAGACAACGGTATAACAAGAATACAGATGTATTTTGTTCTCAATCTGTTTCATGCGTGTTCTTTGTAAAATACAAATTCTTTTAAAAGGAATATAATTTTTCTGCAGTATATTCTTAAAAATTTTGAGTATTCAACATTTTTGTAAAAAATTTTCTAATCAGTTAATATAACCTTCTGTGGTTTTTTTTAAAAAATTATGTTCAGTATGCAGAATATAATGTTTATAATTTATGAGTATTTCTTAAGATTTTAAATTAAGTAGATATTTTTCATGCAAAATACATTAAAAAATATGTACACAATTTGTAAATGTAAGCATTAAGCGTGTTAAAAGTTGCTATTATGTAAATTTACATACACTGAAAGCTTAAGACTAGAAAAATAAATAAATTACAAAATATTCTTACCCAGGCGTATACATAAGTTGTGAAGAACACAACAAGCAACAACTATAGCTGGTACTCTATCAATGTGGCAGTTCAAGCCGATTGATAAGCATGGAAATCTTCTTTTTAAGATTCCATACTTGCGCTCAATCGTGTTCTTTGTTAATACATGTGATTTATAGTACCTGAAACAAAATAAAACTTGATGAACTTTCAAGAAATGTCAGTAACATGTAGTTTGTTTTTTTGTCAAACTATATTAGCAAGTTATATGTTGAGGTGAAAACAAAAATGAGAACATATGTTGTCTACATTTTATGCAGATATCATCAAAGCCTAAGCATTTAAAGTTATTTTTAAATAAAATATTAGCTCTGCTAAGGTTTTGTACTGTCATTGAAAGAGATGTGAATCACTACATTTTGTTTTATTTCAAAAGAGAGATGTGAATTGTGTCATTTAGCTAGTTCTTCAGATTATAAACTAATTTCTCAGTGAAAAAACAAATTAATTTTTCTGTGACCATTCATATAATTCATGGTGAAAACAGCTTCAATTTCCTTCAATTATTTCTGTCTTTATCTAAATATCTTTTTACATATATTTATTATTCACACAATCCAAGGAAAAGATTACTTTTTTTAGTATATGATAATTAAGGTAAATTTTGCTTTTAAAATATTTTCTGGTTGCTTAGTACAATATGTTCGGTAATTCTATTTATCGAATAAGGCTTTAGAAACATTTATTAATTAACCAAAATACCTTTTACATACCTAGCTTCAGATAGAGATCTTGGATTCCCAAAAGGAGTTAATAAATATTTTTCACATGCATAGCCTGTATCTCCTAGCAAATGAAAATTTTTATATAAGGCATTTGTTTTTAATGAAAGACAGGCTGCACTGTTGTTGAAAACAGTGCTGTCATGAGCACTTCCTGGCCATCTTGTAAAAACGTTCCTGATCACAAGATCAGAATCCACAATTGTTTGGACATTCAGTGCAAAGTAGTTCTTTCGACAGCGAAACCTTTCTGCATCTTCACCACCTGGAGACACGATACGTACAAAGGTGCCATCCAAAGCTCCAATAACTTTTGGAAATCCAGCGATACTGAAGAATTTCCTTGACACCTGAATAAAAAATTTTAGGCAATTTGAATGGCCAACTAGTTTTGATTTTTATGATTTTAAACGAGTAAAATTACAGAATATATAATACATAGAATGAAGTAACTGTTTATGCTTTTAACAAATAAAGATCAGAACATCCAAGATAGAATATAAGCATTAAATAAATACCAAATGTAGAACATGTATCATCAAATCATTATTTGTATATAAGTAATCATATATTACTTCAGAAAATGCTGCCTTATAATTATTAATTATGAGAAATTTAGAAACCAAACTTAGCACCATATGTAAATCAAAGAAATGTCTCTAGATAGAGCTACAAAAAAAAAAGCATACAAGCACACATGTCTGGGACACTTAATTAAAATTAGGAAAAACATCCTACACATTTAAATCTCGTTCAGTCAATGTATTTTTGCTATTGGAATGTCAGCTACTAACAAATTCAAAATCTCATTTTGTTACAAGCTTATTTTATTAAACAGCCAAGATAAAGATAAGTATGTATTCTTTTATGAATAACAATTCATAACTTCAAAAAAAAAATTTCTGCAAATTTGAAACAATTAATGATAGGAAAAATAAATAATTATGAGATTTACATACCGTTTTGCACTCTTCTCTGTTGACTGGTAGGTGAATGAAATCAGTAAAGAGGGATGCTATGGCTTCACTGACTCGGTGCACTACTAGCCATACAGTCGGCTGGCTGACATCGAACAAGTCAGCAATTGCTAATTGCATACATGAAACAGCGTAAAATCGCAGAGCAATCAGAACTTGCTCCACTGGATTTAGGGCATTATTGCACGGGGTTTAGCTCTCTAATTTTTCTTCAATTAGCAGAGTCAATTCTGCGAACACTTTGTTTTGTCAGTAGGAATCTTCTCTGAAACTCGTAATCGTCCAATTCCTCGAACACATTGTGGCTGCGGTAGCCGAGTGGTATAGGTATCGGATCGTGGCCTGCCTGGTCAGGAGTTCGATCCCAGTACAACTGAAGACCCGCCGTGTAGGGCAACGATGCACGTTAAATCTGTCGAGAGCTGAAACGTCCTCCCGTTGGTGTGGTGTGGTAGTTAGGAGAGGGGGGTGCCAGCTCAGGTGTCGTCCACGTCACTTGACCATGGTTCAAAATTACGTGGTCCGTCGCCAAAAGCCCTCGTGTAGCTGAACAGTGCGACGTTAATATTAAATCAATCAATCAATCAACCTCGAACACATTACTCCTTTCAATTAATTTTCTGACTTCTCTGATTTCCTGATATTCTAAAAACTCTAATTCAGTAACAGTGGAAACTTTCTGAATCGTATTCATTGTAAAATAAAAATCTATCCAAACACAAAAAACTTGCACGAAAACGTAAACACTCGAAAAATCGCTTACTGCGCATGTGCGGTTAAAACTGTCCCGGCTGTGGCACTGGGTCAGGATTTTTTAACTTGAACCGGAGTTAAGCTATTAACTTGCGATGGTGAATAACGTTTTCGGCGAAACCCAGATTTCCTTCCTCTAACCGGTGGTCAGGTTAGCGGTGAATATGGGCGTTAGTGCCAACTTTGGTCATAGTCGTGATTACCCAGATATTTTCCGGATGCATGGCCTACTCGCTCACCCGACTTAAATCCCTGTGATGTCTCGATGCGTGGATTTCTAAAAGACAGTGTTTGAAGAGAAGGAATTTGTACATTTCCTGGTTTGAAAGCCAGCATTATAAGCCATGTGGTTGAAATTCCTCTTGAGTTGCTTCGAGCTACCATTGAAAACGCTATAATGCGCTTTCAAACCATTATTGATGACAATGGAACACATATTGAGCATATTTTGTAATTGAATAAATTGTAACGATTCTAATATATTTTTTGTCCTTGTTTGGGCCCCCCATTTCCTCCTAGTGGTCAAAATTTGAACTATTTTTTTATTACAAAAACCTTTTTCCCATGCTCCATATAGAATATATTTCTAGTTTCATCAAAATCCGATAAACAGAACGGGTTCTACAGATTTCTCAATAGTGTAAATTTAATTATAACCACCCGGTATGTGTGTTGAATTTCTTTTGTAACGTAAATCTCTCAATATTTTTTGGACGAACTCTATTTACTCCATTAACGTATTTCATTCATTAGAAAATTAAATGAAACTATATTTCTCAGAAAAGTGTTTGTGTGAAGCACACAGTCAGAAAATCTCGTCGAAACAGTTTTATTTTTCGCACTGAATTGAAATTACTCCTGTGGAATTCAATGCCCCTTATTCTTCCTTAAATTAATTAGATCTACAGTTGTATCTAATATTATTGCTGAGTCCATGAAATTTTATTTTAGATGGTCCTAAATTACTTTGAGAAGGAGTCATGAAAGAAATTGAGGCAATAAAATGTAGAGACCCTTTTCAACCATGAAATCTGACATATCAGTTTCACTCTGCTGTTGGAACAAATCAGTAGGCATGCCATGTGTTTCTTACGTTTATTTAAAATGGGATAAACTTGGCAAATAAAAGGAAAAATTGGCTTATTTAAGCAATTATCCATATTACTCGTAATGTTTTTGAGTGGGAACATTCAAACTGCGCCTTTAGTTATTCTCAAGTCTCATGACGACTGTGTGTGTATTATATAAGATCGTTTCTACTTTATAGAAAAAAAGATTTTTGATAGTTAATTTTATCTATAAAAACCATATTTTTGGGGGAACTTGCTTTTATCTGATAGCGATTGCTCTTGTTAGTTCTGGCTCGAATTTTCTATTGAAAGTAGGTCTTTTCTTAGTACTGGTATGCTAATTTACTCCATTCCTTTTGGAGATTTTTCCTAACTCCATACTGTGTTCTTGGATGCCGTTTCCCTACTGCTTGTTTCAATAAACCAAATACACTCAAGTCCATTGGAGAAGCGTTAGGGGATTTTACATGTATTTCATCAATTGGGATACACGTTACTCCTATTCCTCATTCTTTCTCTCGAAATTGGCCACACTATTTATGAATCAAACAGTATAAAGAAAGTAAGTCAATGGGCAAGATTATATATTCGCTGTCAAAAATGCAAAGTGTGCAGACATATTAAATTTAAATTTGGAGAATATGAAGTACATTACGTTAGATTTAAAGTGCTATACTTTCATTTAATTGACCCGCCACCACCAACGAAAAATATGAAATATTGTTTGACCTGCACCCTTTTTTATAAAACTGCACTTGCTTATCATTTTTTTCAACTTTTAAAGTTAAAACGAAATTTTAGAGCACCCAGTATTTTATTTTCAAGATGAATTTCTTAATTTATATAATTTATGAATTTCATAATTTAATGGACTTTTTTGTGTTTCATATTAACTGTATTTAATATTTTTTAATATTTTTTTTCATAAATATAAATCTGTAACGATCTCTTACGTCATTGCTGTGTGAACCAAAGTAATTGACAAAATCTCGGGGTAATTGAAATATTTTAATGACATAAAATAACACAGTTACAATGGAGAGACATTTAGACACAATAAAGGGTAAACATTTAGAGGAAATAAGTGAAAATTAGGGAAGTTACATAGTTCAGGATTGGACAGCGAGACGGGTAACGTTAACTCATTCAATTCCAAACTCTCTCTAACGGTAATACAGTGTTTCGTTCGGTAACACTTCCGTTACAAGTACCGCCATCTATATTTCGGTCTTAGAACTAAACCGTGTGTTACAGACTCCCCCTCTGGTTCCGTTGACGTATGGCTCGGATCCAGGAGGTAATTTCTTTTTGGGGCGTCCTCTTTTCCTTAGAGGTGCAACAAATCCGGTGTTTCTTTCTGTTTCAGGTTCTTGATAGTCCCTTAAGGCAGAAACATGGCGAGTTCCAAGGGCTTGGTCTGGGTTGGCCGGGTCGGCAATATCATATGTTACTGGGGATCTCAAGGTGAGTATGAGGTAAGGACCTTCTCTCTTGGGCATGAATTTCCTGCTCCTGTTGTTACGACTTATGGGATGAATAGTCACCCAAACTTTGTCACCAAGTTTGTAATATTTTCTTCTTCTTCGTCGATCGAAGTTCTCCTTCTGACAATCTTGTTTCTGCTCAACTCTATCTTTGACATCCAAGAAGGAATTGGCAAATTTTTTGAGGTATGCGGTGATTTCAGGGACAAAGTTATCATTATCAACAACTTGTCGAATATCCTGCCTGATACCGTCTGATGCTCTCAATTGCCTTCCAAACTGTAAGTAGGCAACCGTGTGCTCAGTGGTGTCGCATACTGTAGTGTTCATTGCGAAACGAATTTGAGGTAACTTATCCTCCCATGCCGAATGTTCTTCTTCCACCATAATTGCTAGTCTTGGCTTCAAATCACGATTTTTACGTTCTGATGAGTTCACTTTCGAGTAGTAGACGGGGAGGAGGTCTTGCGTTACCTCTAGCAATTCACAAGTTAGCTGCATGACAGCACTTACGAACTGTGGCCCGTTGTCACTTATTAGTTTTCGTGGAAGACCATATCGAAGAAATACTTCTTCGATTAGTATTTTGGCACAATTTTCAGCAGTGGCTTCAGCAAGAGCAAAGAGTTCTACCCATTTGGTGCTTGTATCTTCTACTATAAAGATCTATTTCTGGCTAGTAGAAGTTTCCGGAAGAGGGTCAAAGAGATCAATGGCCAGCGTCTCGAACCTTTGTGCGTAGGAGGGTGTTCTCAAAAGTCTTGCTGGTTTTTCGTTTGTCGGTTTATAACGATTGAATTCAGGACAAGTCTTGATGTACTCTGAGATGAACTTTTTCATTCCTCGAAAATAATATCTGGATGCAATCTTTTTGTAAGTGTTCTCTACACCATAATGACCAGCTGTCGGGCATCGTGGTATTCTTGAAGAATTTTTTCTCGTTCTTGTGCGGAAACTACAAGTTGGGCTTCTTCTTCACTCTCAGGTGAATACCTATGTAAGATACCCTGGTTCATTAAGTATCCACGACTGGTGTAGTTGGCAAAGTTTTCCTCCTTGTCCATGCTCTCAAAGCAATCAATGATTTTCTTCAGTTCTTCGTCCTCCAGCTGTCCCTTTGAAATATCCCTGGACTTCCTGGATGGCATGTCAACAATGATGGCACACACATTAGAGGCTGCTCCTTCAGTGTACGACGGTCTTGAGAGCATGTCAGCTACTACATTAGCTTTTCCTGAGGTGTAATCAAACTTCAGGTTGAATGACTGAATTTTTAAGGCCCATCTTGCCAGACGACCAGAAGGTAACTTTATACTTAACAGCCATTTGAGTGGTTGATGATATGATGCGAGGAAGATTTGTTGATTTTCTACGTAACCTCTAAACTTCTCTAAAGCCCACACTACCGCCAAGGCTTCCCACTCGGTTGTGGAGTAGTTTCGCTCTGCTGGGATCATCAGACGACTTGAATACTCGATGACATGTTCATCGGGGCCACTTCCTTGGAGAAGGACTGTTCCCAAGGCATAATTATTTGCGTCGGTACGAATGGTGAAAGGTTTTAACCCGTCAGCTTGCTTCAGTATAGGATAAGTCATCAAGCGCATCTTCAACGTCTCAAAGTGTTCTTGTTGCTCAGGACCCCAGTGCCACTGCTCTTTCTTCTTAGTGAGGCTACTAAGCGGCCGTGCTATGTCAGCAAAGTTAGGGACATATCGGCGAAACAAAGAGCATGTTTGTAGTAAAGATTGTACTCCTTTCACATTGGTAGGGACTGGAATTTTTTGAATGGCAGAGATCTTCTCTTGGTCAGCTTCAATTTCATCCTTCATTATCCAGAATCCCAGATATTTCATGCGGTCACAGGCAAAGTGACATTTATCTTTCGGTTTGCTTGAAGTTTAAAGATAGACAGCCTTTCAAAAAATTGTCGAGATCTTCCAGTGTTTCTCAAACGCTTCTGAGAGGACGATGATGTCATCTAGGTAAGAAAGTGCGAAAACATTTTTCAAGCCACTTCGAAACTTGTCGATTAATCTTTGAAAGGTGGCCGTAGTATTCCGTAGACCGAAGGACATACGTAAATAGCAGTAAGTCCCAAAAGGACAAATGAAAGCAGTTTTGTCCTGATCAACGTCAGCAGCCTTTACTTGATGGTAGCCCGATTGTAAATCAATCGTTGACATGAAGGATGTTGGTGTCGCTTCATTCATTAGATCATCCATTCGTGGTAAGGGTTAGGCATCCACTTTCGCAACCGAGTTCAGCTTCCTGTAGTCGACACAGAGATGTACTTTCCCATTTGGTTTAGGAACAAGTACCACAGGTGCGGCATAGGGAGACTCGCACTCTTCAATTACATTCTGCCTCAGCAGTTCTTCAATCTGTTCCCTCAAAACCTCTTTCCTTACGGAATTCATCCTGTAGGGAGACGTTGCTATTGGGGGGTGATCACCCGTGTCAATACGGTGTTCAATAAAAGGCGTGGGCTCTCCCCCTGGTTGGAAACATGCTTCATTTCTGTCCAGGAGTATGTCAAATTTTCTTGCCTATTCTGGAGATAAATTTTACCCTCATCCTCTCGAAGTTTAAATGCCCTGAGGTTTATATCTTCTAATGTCTTCTTGAAGAACTTGTACTGTTTCCGAGGGTTTTCCGGAAAAATGCCATTTTCCACCCTGGACATCAAGAACGATACCAGCTGTATTGAGGAAATCCAGTCCTAACAAAGTCTTATTTCTTTTGGCTTCAGGCAATGCAAGGAATTCTGTTGGAATAACTTTGCCTTCATTGTACAGATCGACGACAGTACTCAGAGCCATAATGGTCTGCCGAATTCCATCAACCATCATAAATGAAATCCTCTTGTTCGTGAAGGTGATATCGTGCTCTTGTATGAAGTTAAACATCATTTTACCTGCATTGGTACAGGAAGCACCGGTATCAGCACATACAGCAATCTTTTCTCCAAAATTTTTGAGCCAGCAGTTTTTGTATTCTGCAATTATTTAATAATGTCTCGAGATTCAGTAGGGGAGGTGAGGAGAGGTGTGATTGTTGTTAGACAACTCTTAGGTCAACATACCCCACCAATGGTAACTAGTAACAAGCTTTACGCTGCAACCAATCAGCAGCTGCGACAAAGTAACAACTTTCTACCACCGCCATTAATGTTAAAATCACAGACAACTACCGTGTACAAATTGATAACATTAAAAAATTATGCCCCAACCTAAGACTAAAAATCACAGGTGAATATGTGAAAATTTACTCAGATACCGTTGAACAAAACAGGATCGTAGCTCATATTTTATAAAACCTCAAATATCAATTCTATGTCATAACACCAAAAAATGATCGTCCTATAAAAATAGTAATAAATGAAAGGCAGTGTAGTAATAAAATGATTGCCAAAGAACTCTAATACCGACTTAATTAAAGCAGACCTCGAGGAATTGGGATTCCAACCTGAAATGGTAACCCAACTCATCGGACGCCGAACAAAACAAGAACTCGCCGTATTTCTAGTTACCCTACCTCAGTGCTTCTCAAACTTTCAATACTGGCACCCCCTTTTCAATCACAATTTTTATCGCGCCCCCCTTATACATTAATAATGAAATGAATGCGATAATAATGCACTTTGACGCTAAAGCAACAATCTTTATTATAAACCGTACAAATTCATGACATAAGAATTAAATTTTGTATATGTTACTTTTAAGCAAAAAAAAATTAAGTAATAGGATAATTATTATGTTATTTTTCTTTTCTCTAATTTTTAAATTGGAACATATTACAAAATGCGGTGGTTGCTTAGAAGACAAAACATAGATATCAGTTAAATGTAGAAAAAGAACTCAGAGGGTCGATATCCAATCATAGCATTCCTTTGAAAAACTTTGCTTTGCAAGACAAGCCCATGGAAATCGCTAATACTTATTAAACTTGTTTTTAATTTAGTATTAATTAATTAGTTATAAAATACTCTGTGCAGCACTGATACATTAAAAGTATACCGGCTGAAGTGCCCGCTCTTTGCACAAGTTCTGTTATAAGAAAATAAAACATTATTGATATAATCGCTTAATTGTAAGAAGAGTAAAGCCAAGTGTGCGACAATGTTTACAAAAATGTAAAATGATTTTTTTAAAATTATTGCTCAAATTATAATTAGTCTTAAGCGACTTGTAATTTTAAGCCTCAAAGAATTAGCATTTAGAATTGTGTGTGTGTGATGTTGAATAATGAACAATAAAAAAAATTCTGATGAAGAATAATTGTATTATTTTTAATATTTAAAGCGAAAAGACTTCAACATGTTTTAAACCTGGAGCAGGCGCGCACTCGATACTAAAGGTCGAGCGGCGTTATTGAGTCACCCAATCCTTTTTTTTTATATTTATTTTTATAGTACACAATAAAAATCGTAACTCCAGTGAATAATTTAATTTAGAGAAAATATACTCACCTACTTTCAAGGACACAGAAAATATTTCGGAAAAAAAGTTATCACACCGGGAACTCAGACAAAACAAGTACCTTAAGATCGTAAGAAAACGTCTGTCACTCCCAAAAAAGAGGGAGATATGTGACAAATATATTTTAGTTCACGTTAAGATTGTCAAACAGGAGGATAATGTGTCAGGGCCATTGGTAACAATTAAACAGTTTTGCCAGAATTACCGATTTCGTGCACTCTGTGCTCGGCGTGACCGCTCCCGGATTAAAAGTGTATTTATTACAATACGGATGTTCTAAAAAAAAGTATGTAAAACGTTTTTCATTATGTTTGGCTTAGTAATCCTTCAAACTTCCCTAAATGAAAAAACAAATACATAAGAGCAGGGACGTAACTAACCGTACAAGTAAGCTCGAAGGTCAAACCGCAGCAAATACATTCTGCTGCCTACAGCTGATGGCAATAATATATAACAGTGATGAACTTTTTATCTTCCTAAAATTTTTTTTATTATGGGTCTGGGCATTGTCTTTCCTCTGAAAGAGTAGCATTTTCGCTTTGAAATGTAAACGTAATAAGAAAATCATCATGGGATCACAGCAAATCGAATAAAGCGTTTTTTATTTGGTTATAGTATCAAAGATAGCTAAAAAATGAGGTTTTGAAGTAGTAGCTTTTATTTTTGATGATGTAAAATCGCAGATAATATATATATATATATATATATATATATATATATATATATATAATTTCCGTGTAAATGTTTATATTTTTTATTATGTCAGAAAGTATTTTGTTTTACTTCATTCTAGTAAATAAATTTTTTTAAATCTTTTATTTTTGACATGCTCGCGCCCCCCTTGTAGGTTTATCGCGTTCCCCAGGGGGCGCGCACCACAGTTTGAGAAACACTGCCCTACCTCGATCAAGAGAAAATTTAAAAATATTCGACTTTAAAACCCTTTCACACCTTAACATTACTACTGGCATAAAACGGTCCATTGTTTCTAAACTGCAAAAGCTTATTCACCAAAAAAACAATTTAATGCGTTTAAGCCTCCATTGTGGAGAGACAACATAAATAATTTTAGGTTCGTAATATAAGGACAAAAACAAACTGGTAAAATCCTAGTCTGGCACACTGCTGTTTTTGGCGCCATTTTTTTCGCCAAATGGCGCCAATAATCCCTGTTTCAAAAAATGACGTCATGGAAGAAAACGAAAAAAAAATCGGGGGTTGACGGTCTCAGCTGGTTACCAAAACCCCTAAGAAAATGGGATTTCCGTAATGATGTCAGTTCCGGAAACGAAGGAAAAGGGGGGGTGACGGTCTCAGCTCCTGTTCAAAAATCCTAAAAAACGGGGTTTCCGTAATGGCGTCAGGGACACTGAAAACACATGTATTTACACAAAAGCATAAAATAAAGAAAAGGGCAAAAAGAGAATTTCTACGAGATAAAGGCATTAAAATAAGGGAAAAACAGCATTTTAAAAATTGTACTTACCACTGTGTTTTTAATTTTTAAATCATTCACTACAAACTCATTCATACTCTTGCCAAACCAATACCTGGTTAATCGCAAGATCACACAAATACTCAATCTACTATGACTAAACCACATACCTTTTCTTACACTCCGGCAAACAAAGTGGGGATTCTCTTTCGACAGTACTCGACAACGCCATTCAAAACCATCAATCGTACCCTTTCGTTCAACCAAACGCATATCCTTTTTACACTTCGGACACTCATATCTGGAGGGAATTAATCCTTCTTTCATAACCCAATCTAAAACAGCCTTATTCCCTTGCTCTCTAAGCAAAACAAAAAATCCTGTGGTTGCCTCGCTTTCAAGCAATTTTATTTCGCAAGCCATTCTAACAACCGGTGGAAAATCAAGCCAAAAATTGGAACACGTGGGGAAGAAAGTAAGAGCAGGGGTGAACTCGACGTGTTGCAGCACAGTCAAGGGCGAAAATAGACGATGTCCACTTTTCACCCTATTTTTTTTGCTTGACCGGTTTTAGGGTTGCCATATGTTAGCCACCGGACTGGACAATCCGGAAGGGTTGCCATATTGTAAACTTTATCGCCAAAATTTTTGGCGCCAAAGATTTTGTCGCCAAGCAGTGTGCTTGACTAGGATCCACCCAACAAACTGTAATGAATCATGTATCTGAACATCTGAAATCTGCTTAGAAAAGTTTTGTTTATGCATATTTATACATATTTTTTTAGAAAAAGAATCATATTGTGCAAATACAAAGAATCGCGCGCGCGCGCGTACTTAAGTGCAAATGGTTACAAATATTAGAAATGTAGGCTCTCTCATTCCTTTTTTTTTAACCGCACCGAGACACAGCAATGCGTGGCAGGGTGCAGCTAGTTACAAATAAATATGAAAAAAAAATCGTTCATATGAGCGAAGATAAACGTCTTGTAAGTCGAATGTTTTTGGGAGTTCCTGTTTCCCGCAGGGAAACTTACCTCCAATCACTTGTGATAGTGGATAGCTTGAGTTGGAAGTCGTTAAATAAAGAGCACTTTTTCCAGAAGAGGAGAGGGGAAGGAAACAGGGGGATGACAGTCTGCAGGGTTACAGAGCTTAGCAAATTTCTCGCCAATATCGGCGCTTGCTTTGAATACGATGCCAATCATTCATTTTCGCATTAGACGTGGACCTGTTCACACGGTGAAAGCAGTATTCTTATCGAAAGCATAAAAAAATATCTAACCATCTTTCGAAATAGCAAGTTTAAATACATGGAACAAATTTATTTTAAATGAAATTAAATATTTGTTCATTATTTTTTGAATAAAGTTTAATTATGTAATTGCAGTGGTAAGTAATACACCAAGTGCGAGCAGAAAGCGCTTACATTATTGTTTTTTGAAACTCCGCGTTTTTAACGAAACGATACTGGATTAATTTAGATAATACGATTACTCATGGCACGGAAATTCAAAAAAGAAGCAGCTCCTCTGTTGAACATTTTGTACATGTTACGAATAAGTATTTTAAATATAACCAATAAGTGATTTTATCGGATCTTTTACAAATGTTATTACTAAAAATCGAAAGGGTAAGTTTTTTGATACAGAATAAAAAGCGTTTACTAAAGTGATTTGAAAAGCTTATTTTCGTATTTAATTCTCTATTCTACAAAATATAATGTTTATTTATAATTTTAGATAGCTTGTGCACTGAATATTCATTGATAGATTTTTATTAAATCGGTTATTTGTTTCGCTCATTCTGTGGATCATCAAATTACATTTTGATCGCTACGTAATCGTAAATACTTGTTTTATTAATAACAAGTCAATATGTATATATATTCATAATGATACAAGTCGAATGACGGATTGACCGAAAGCTATGGTTTTCACTCTGACAATGAATCGAGTTTCTCTAATATTTTTGTTTAATATAAACGGAAAATTTTTAAAAGCTTAATATTTTATCACTTTATATCAAACTCTCTGTAAAAATAAAAAAGCAGACTTTCAAAATTAACTAGAAACAATTTTTTTTCTCATACTTTCAAGCTAGATCAGATTTTAAATTAAACTCATTTTCAAACGGAAATTAGTATACATCCTTCCATAGTATAATCATATATCTACACACATAATGCATACACTCGACTCAATTTGTTACTAAATTTATGCCAAAAAGAATAATGAAAAAGTGGATTTCAATTATATGTTACCGCTAAAGTATCTATTCATATATATAAATACATATTTGTGAAAGCAATTCTTTTTTTTTTTGTACCTAATGAAATTCGAGTTCGAACAAGACAAAAATTGAATTACATACTGCCTGTGTTATAGTTTTTAATTAAATGGTATGAAAAGCCTAAATTCTCTCTACACGCTATGCTTAATGTACACGCAATAAGTTTTCTTATAAAGAGAAAGTTAAAAATTCACAGATTTAAAATGCAAGAATTCTTGTTCCGTAAGAAACCATAGGATACTCTCTTATGGTTTCCTCTTCTAAAATAACTATACTAAACGCCGAATTAAAAATAAATTCCCTTATTTAAATGCCTACAAAATGAACGAAAAGGTTTATTGAAATATTTTTTACCTTAGCAATAATAGAAACCACAATTGTTTCTTTACAGTAAATTATTTTAAATACAAGGGATGCATTTTCTACTATGTTAAAAATCATGAGGCCAATTATTGACAAATTACTAAAAAAGAGCACTTCTAAATTTATATTAATTTAAGTATACAAAGCATGTTTTAATTTTTTTTTACGAAAAGTGATTAGAATTTTTTACGAGATTTTCCGGCCGTAATTTTATACCCTTGCTAATTTTAAATAATTTAAATAGAGTTTTTCCATAGAAATGTATCTAATTATAAAAATAAAATTTTATTTCTAAGAATGTCCCTAAAATTTTAAGACACGTTTACCTATATAATGGACATCATACTTAAATTCCTGTTTAATTTAATTATTGAGTTCTCTCCAACCCTCCTCCCAAACTTTTTAGACAGTCATAAAAGCGTGATTCTTGCTGATTAGTGTCTGGGGGGTAAGGATGATAATCTTATTTTTTCTGCTTTTTAACTCTTCAAAACATGCATATACTCTGAAAATAGTTTATTTATTCAACCATATAATAGTATTACTTCTATTTGTTTTTCTTCCGTGCTCTTTTTGATAAATACTGAAGTGGGAAAAAAATTACTTTTGAGTCAAAGATAATATTCACAGTCCTCTAGTGTAAATCAATTGCTTTTCATGTAATGTTAAATACAGTAAATTATGCCAATCCTAGATCATAATGACGTATAAAAATTTAATCACGCAAAGTGATAAAGAATATGGTGAAGCATTGAATATCGCAAAATGGGTGATGACACAGATAATTTTTATCAAATTGCAACTGTAGCATTTTTTTCTGAAATAAAATGCCATTTAATTTTATAAATAATTGCATTATATATATATATATATACAGTGGTGCACACAAGGGGGGGTCCGCCCCCCAAAGCTCTTGATTTTTTTCCTATTGAGTATAATTCTAAGTATATAGTACGTAAAATTTAATTAAGTATTTGTTATTAATGATTAATTTTATTAATTAATGCTAATTATTTATTCAATAATTAGTTTTTTACTGTGTTTTGCTCGCCAAAATCGACAAAATCAAAAGGAGCCTGATACAAGAATGGTGAACTTTCGACCCCGGACCCCCCTTGAAAAATTCCTGTGTGCGCTACTGTACATATATATATATATATATATATATATATATATATATATATATAAACTTTTTAAAGAAGCGTGCAAATAACCACAAATATCATACAAAAAGAGGATAAGCTACATGAAATTGGGACTTGTGTAAGACACATGACTTTTAACAAATTTGGTAAATTCAATGCAAAAACTACATTATTTTTTTTAAAACACATTTAATACAACTGATCACATACGTGAGTTCATTTGTTATTTTGATAAATAGTTTTGTGATATATATATATATGATACAATCTAAAACATAGTTTAAAATTAGAATATAATACTTTGTTGAGACTAATTGTGATATTGGTTGCTAAATAACACGGAAACATTAGATTTGTGGTGCCTCAATTTCAATAGTATGCGACTGCATTAAATTTGGTAAAACACCATTTTCAATAATTTTATCGAAAATGCCGAAGTTTACTTTGCTTTTATTTCAACTTTTGCATAGTATTCTGTTCTCTGTATTTTAATGTTGGATGATATCTGCAAGCCACTGTATTATTGGCTGAGATTTATTTTTGTGATAATTTAGTTAAGAAAGAAAAATACAGCATTATGTAACAAAATTTGTTTCAAACGTATAGAGAATGTATTTGATATAGCATGACTACGATAAACCTGGGTCCCGATTTAATTAGTTATAATTGTAAAGGGTATACAGTGTAAGAAAAAAAAAAAAAAAGTAAAAACAAATATTTCTTTATAGCCTGTGTGACGTATATTCAATGACACTACGAATAACCAAAGACCTCCCTCACTCTGTTGGCAGAAATTTAGGGGCCATAAAAGAGATAGACATCTGCTTCCCTTTGCTTCTAACAATAACCCAGTTTCCCAATGACCCCCCAGCTTTTCTTCCCTTTGCTTCTAGGGGAAGGGACAAGAGACGGCCAACGCATTCTTGAGGAAGTTCCGACTCCACCCATTTCCTTTAGACCGAATATGCCAAAATTTTTATTTCCTAAGATCCGAAAAATAACTATAATGCTAATCAACCTTAAATGCAATTTAGTTTATCTTTATTTTCTTACGAATTGGTTAAGAAAAATTTACATTTCCTTTTTAAACTTCATTGATATCAATCCTAATTAGTGATATTCTAAAGTAATATTATTTTTAATTTTTCATGTCTGCAATACTTGTTTATGATTACATTTAAATCAGCTAATATACCTCCTTTTCATTTTTTAATCGATGATGCAATTTCTTTGCTCAAACGTGAATGGGATTTTTTAAGCGCTATTTTTTAAAAATTAGCTTATTTTTATATACATAAGGAACTGAGGAAAAATATTTGAAATTATAGTATGATCACGGAATGTACATTGAAAAACTATTTAAGTTTCTAATAAGTAACAAGTTTTATTATTAACTGTAGTAATAAATTTTTTTTTTGGAGGGGTGGGTGAGTTTGTACGGAATTAATGATTTCTAATATGCAATAACGCATGCTCTTTTGATTGGATTATTTCGAATGCGAAAGTTATTCCTTGGCATTAAGTCATCGTAATACAACCTAATTGGAAAACAAAAGAGATGCTGACATTGAGTTTCAGGATTTTCAAAATTAAAATTTGTTGGATTGAAGGAAATTTGTTTTAAGATGCAAAAATTTCTTTATATGGCAAAGAAAAAAATTATAACTGATAATATTCACTTAACTTATTCTTAAGATTTTAAAGACTGTGTAAACATTTACCACTTTGTAATAGAAAAAGGTAAAATTAAGAGAAATTTTTTTATATAAGTATTAACATTGATTCTCTGATGCTATAAAATGTAATAAAAACTTTATAAATTTTATAGATGGCATACAAATTTTGAACAAAACGTTAGTTTTCAAACTCGTTGAATCTCACTCAAAGTAAAACATTTTAAAGATTTTACAATGTTGATAAAAAGTATAAGCTGATCACACATATACACAGAAAATACTATATTATTTTAGAAATAATATTGAAGCTCTCTGAGTAGTCGTGCATCACGCTTCCACACCACATGTGCGAGTTTCAAACCCCGGTCTGGGCATGGTTGACTCGGCCTTTCATCCTTTCAGTGGGTCGATAAATGAGTGTCATGATTGCTTGGGAACTAAACACTGAGAGTTTCGCGTCATATTGACCACATGACCGAAGCATCTGCTCACGCAACTCAGCGCCCAGGATCACGTATACTGAGATGGGCACAGCAGGTCTTGGCTCTCATGGGCTGTTGCGCTACTGAGTTAAGGAATAATATTTGATTACAAAATATAAATGATCAAATTAGAAAAAGCAGTTGAAAGTACAGAATTTAATGTACAAAGAACACATATTAAGGAATAAACATTTTTTCCCCTTTAGTATGAGCAAATGATTATAATGCAAACAGATACCATTATTATATAATAAATTATTAGCTTTATACATAGAGATATTCTAAAATCGTTTATAGAATTGCAAATCGATGAAAATCTCAATAACTCGAGAGAGAAAGTGACAATTAATGTCGCTCTGTTCAGCTACACGAGGACTTTTGGCGACGAACCTCGTAATTTTGAACCATGATCAAGTGACGAGGACGACACCTGAGCTGGCACCACTGTCTTAACTTCCTCACCACACAAATGATAAGACGTTTGAGCCTCAATAGATTTAACGTGTATCAATACTTCTACATGACGGCTAATAACTAGATGATAAATATCGAATATTCTTTTTTTATTTTTGGAATCTATTTCCAACTATAATCACATTTAGTTTCTATACCGGTTGAGAAAACTCTCTATCGAATTTTCAATAAATATAGTTCCATCTTTACAATTAGATTCAGCAATTAATTTTTAATTTTTTCATAATTACACGATAAATCATTTTTTTTTTAAATATTTTTTGACACAAATACAAAATTATTCATTAATTAAGAAAAAAAAGTTTTTCAAAAATGTAATAGTCTTTGAGTATTTTGTTCTATATATTTCTTTAACAAGCCTATCCATTTAAATTCTAAAAAAATTGGTGTAATTGGGTAAAAAAAAAAATTCTGATATAAAATCTGAATCTCCCCACGTAACAACTCAACATTAGAATCATTGTTAAATTGAAAATCACAAACTATATCCCTGATATTGCGTCATTAAGTATAACTTTACAAGGGCAAAATTCTCATTAAAATCTTAATTTTTTTTATTTAACTATATTAAAGGAATGCCTATATTTTATGTTGTTTATTTCTTATTAATTCCTACCACTAGTTCACTCTTTTTCAATCGTTAATAAAATACTTTCTATTCATCCATTGAAGTTCAAATACATCTTTTAAACTAGCAGTGGATGACACTTGATGTTAATACCATTGTTTCTTTTTTTTCACATATTAATTCATTCATTATATTTAAAAAATGAATAAAAAGTAAAAAAAAAAAATAATAGTCCAACAGCATATATAGAAAGGAAAATCGTTCGTTGTGCCCCTGTTGAGCAATAAATAGCACGTTGGACTTTTAATCCAAATGTCGTAGGTTCGAATCCCTCCTGGGATGGCCTAATTTCTGAAAATGTGATTTCTTTTTTACATTACTATTTTATAGGAATAATTCAATTCGATAAATGAATAAATGGTAATAAACAAACAAAAAATAGTCTAACACCATATATAAAAAGGAAAATGAAAAATTGCAAGGAAAATCGCTTTCTAGTTTGTCACTTAATATTGTAAGTCTGTCATATGTATATACATATTTATATTAATTGTAACTATTTAATAAAAAGTAACTAAAATAAAAGATTTTCTTTGTTGACCTAAGAAGGAATTAAATATCCTAAATATTATCCAAAGTATAATTTTTGAACACATATCCTCACTGGAAAACATTTTTCTTTTAATTAATATGTAAGAAATGAGCATTTTTTTTTTTATTGATGAGTTAGTACACTAAATAATAAGTTATGAAATAATGTTGCTCTCTCTCTGTTGTTACTAATGCCACCTATCTGACGATGTCAGATCGAGGCCCAAGAAATTCATCGCTGCAAAGGGCTACAAGTACGCTTGTCGTTAGCCGTAGCTTTGAGTACCATTCAGGTAACAGTACGTTTTGGCTGGGTTCCACCACAATTTTGAGGGAGAACATCTTAGGGGTGATCAGGGGCCTCCCAGCTCTTGGCAGCTCTCTCTTAAAATAATTAATTAAATGGGGGAAATAAGCAATGCATATTAGAAATATTTATGATATTGATCCCGTTTCTACATCACCATGAGGTAGGAATCTCGATGCGTTTTTTTTTTTTTTTATAGAGGTATCGCCATCTTTTACTTTATAGAATAATTTGGACAAAGCCAATTTTTAATTTTTGACCCATTCTTAAAATTGACGCATTTCCAATGTTACCAGTAACTGCAATCATCACACTGAACCATATTTTTTTAAGTCGTTGCGCTTTCACAATGATTGCAACGCCAAAAGTTTTGTTTCAATGTAAATATTTTTTCTACTTCTTCCCAAGCTTGTGTAGTAAATAATTCTTGTACAGATATGTCAAATCATGATTTATAACAGAATCCGCAATTTAATTATCAGGTTTTAAATCCTGTACACTAAAAAGAAAAGTTTTAAATTTTCACTCCAATAAATGTTTTTTTGTTTCCAAATTTGATATAAAGGTACATATTTTTATGTGTGGCCCGCGAGATTATAATATTTTTCCGAAGTGGCCTGCAATTTCTTTTGCGTTGGACCCCCTGGACTAAGGGTTTAACCAAAGCGCTCTTTTGCGGTTAATGAACTTGGAAATTCCAGTTCTGGAACAAGCCTCTCAAATAAACAATCATAAACAAAATCATTATTCCCCTCCACCACTAAAGAGAGCAAAAATAAAAGCTCCTTTTTCCCCGGACATCGTAAGAGAAATCCGATGACAGAACACCCCGAACCAACTCCTTTTCCTTCACTGTGAATTTGCATAGAAGTCGCAAATGTTTATACTGCAACAAAGGTCATGAACTCGAGGCCTGCCATTTCTTAAGCGCTAACGAAAAGAGAGAAATTTTAAGAAAAAAGGGGATGTTATTTGAGCCTCATGCCCGGTCATAGATCAATGGAATGTGCGAAAAGAGAGTCATGTCCTATTTGTAATGGCTCCCACCATTTCACAATATGTTTTCGAAATCGGCACGGTGACGATTTCTCTCCAAAAAAAGTGAAACAAATAATATAGTTTCAGCAGTATTTAAAACAGAAGTAAATAGTGTATTATTACAAATATGTGCTGAGTTAATAGATGACACAAAAATGAACAAGAAGTTGTTAGATTATTCTTATTCTTAGATAATGGTTCACAAAGAAGGTTCGTTTTAAAGAGTACTTCTGAGAAATTTAACTTTCTAATTCTTGGAAAAGAAAACCTTTCCATTTGCACATTTGGTGCTAAAGAAACTGAAATAAAAACCTTAAATATAGTTAAAATAAAATTGAAAAACAGGAATGATCCAAATTTGTACATTGCGATGGAAGCGGTCGAGACAGAACATATTTCGATTACACATTTACCAACCCCTGATAAAAAAATTTAGATATTTAAGAAATGTACAATTAGCTGATTCTTATGAATTTAACGATAAAGAAATATCAATTCTTATTGGCGTGGACTATTATTATCAAGTAGTTATAGGTAGAATTACACGTCTAAACAAAAATCTTATAGAAATAGATACATTATTTGGGTCAGATCGGGAGGAACTTTTAACAATGAGTGTTATTGTTAATGAATCCAATACTTCGAAAAAGCTTAGCGAATTTTGGGATTTAGAGAATTTAGGAATAGAAGCAGAGCTGACATTTTGAAGCAATATTTGTTTATTGCATATCTTAGTAAAATATTTATTTACTTTAAAAATTATAGTGATAAATTTTTGTATTTAACAATACTTGTCCGCACTCTAAAATTTTGCCCCCTGCCTAAATGCGACACTGTGTGGGTGTACATATAATGGATATAAATATTCTCTCTTAAAAATTATAGATGGAAAATTTATATGGACTAGCAATTTTTTATTATTAAGGAATATAAATTTTTTTAGTATGTAATTTTATGTCCAAATTTGTATAAAATTATAAAAGTGCAGAAAACTTTAAAAAAAAACAATTAAAAACTTTAAAAATATTTTTCCTTTATTGATTTCGTTAAAATATAAAAGTTTTATGGCTTTAAAATAATTTTTTTTTTTTTCTGAATGATCTTTTGGATTAGTTAGTTCGAATAGGAAAAATGGACTGTTAAGGTTCACTGTGAAACCGTAAATTTCTCGAAATTGGAAAATGCTAAATTCTTTTCTTTGTATATTTATGTTCATCATCATGTCTAATGGTGATATTTAAAATTATTTTGTTAAATTTTCAAAGGGAATATGTAGTGAACTTTAACCGCTTGCCTGATTATCTCGGGTTAGTATATATTACAGCTAATTATTATCCCGAGCGGAATTTGTCTGTACGATTTGTTTTATCACGGTTTTACTCGGCCTGAAAGAAATGAAAGGAAACGCTCAGCTTTGGTTGGCAGTTAGGACAATTTTTATCCCGCCCGGTTTGGCTGATACGTTGGTTAAAAGGAAGATTGATGTGAATGGAACATTTGGATTGAATAGAAGAGATTTATCTCGAGATCTAAAGACAAAGAAATTTTTTTTAAAAAAGGAGAAATTATTGGGTATTAGAGAGGGAAGTAACTGTAATTACATGGAAAGATAAGAAGGATGTTAGTTTAATTTCCACAATACATACAATCGAAATGCAGAATGTAACAAATGAACGGGGAGAGACAAAGTCCAAGCCTAAATGTGTAGTTGACTACAATGACCAAATGGGTGGTGCAGATAAAGTTGACCAGCATTTAGCTCCTTACTTTACATCCAGAAAAAGAGAGGAAAATACTAATATTTTCTTCCATTTATTGGATTTGGCCTTGTGAAATTCCTTCATTTTGTACTGTAAATCAGGAGGTTCATGATCACCTAAACAATTTAGAATGAAACTGACTGAAAAACTAATTTCAGAAAATCATCGTGACGAGTTTTCTGCCACATCAGGAAAACCCAGCATTAGTCCTTCACCACTCAGGTTAACCTCAATGCATTTTTCAGATGTTATTCCTGCATCTGAAAAAAAAATCAAATCCAACGAGACAGTGTTCCCGTGACTGTGCTCCTGTAATAGAGATTCCAGAAATAAGCCAGTAAGAAACGAGACTAGATACCAGTTTACAGAATGTCAGGTATCTCATTTTGTGTTGTCCCTTGTTTCAAAATCAATCATATTAAGACTAATATTTAACTTTTTTTTTCCATTTGCCAGATATAACTCGGGATAGTAAACTAATATTAAAACTAAATGTTTTTACGCCTGTAAAAAATTTTAAAAACTCAACTTAAAACCTACATATTTTGTTTTGTTTCGTTTCATTGTATTTAATAATAAAATTAAAAAATGTGATGATTTTTTGCAATTTTTTCAAAAAATGTGTAAAGGAAGCGGTTAAAGGGTTCAGGAGAAGGAGAGATTTATGGTTCTAAGTAATGAGACAGGGGAAAAGTTTCTACTGTTTATCAAAAAATATATATACAGTCGAACCTCCATATAACGAACCTCTATATAGCGAATTTTTCTACGCGCATTTCAGGATTTTCTTCATAAAATAAACTTCCTATAGTGAAGTGCATTTTCTATGCAACAAACTTTTTTTCTTGTGATTGGATTTTTTTCTCCTTATTTTTAAAGTAGTTCCGGACATTTTAAGTTATTCTCTCTTAACACATTTTATGGTTCTCATAAATCTTGAACTGCTTTTTTTTTTTTTTGTTTAGCGCGCTGAGAGCAATAGATTTCTGGGAGTTTCATCCCAGAAGTACTACTTTTCACTAGAAACATCTTCGATATCCTCTTTCACCCTCAGTGGAATTGCATCGTGTCTCCGTGTCCTTGAACTAATTTCCGTTCATTTGTAGTGTTGATCAGTCGTACTGGTAACTTCGTTTCTGATAGTTCGTAAGTGCTTGAGCATGATTTTTTAAAAAAATTTTCAGGAAGTAGATAAAGGCGTCAAAAAGAGGACATGGCTTTAACATTTGGTTTTCCTCCAAACAGCTTATCAACTATTATAAGAAATCGAGATAAGCTTCGAAATTATGATTCATTTAATTCTTGTTCAAAACGTAGAAGAACATGTGTCCATGAAGATTTCGACGAGGCAGTTATGAAGTGGATACATAAAATGCAAGATAAAAATGTTCTGATCTCTGAGCCTTTCGTGATAGAGAAAGCTTTTCCATTTGTTAAGGTATTGGGATAAGACCAATTTCTACGTAGCAATGGATGACTAGGAACATTTAAGAAAAGACACGGAAAATTGCATCTGAAGGGATTTTTGGTGCATTTCAAAGATATGAAACGTATTATGAAAAAAACAAAGTATTTTTTCAAATAAAAAAACTCAAACAAAATTAACATGTCTTATGCATAATTAAATTTAAGTCCGCATGTGGTGATGTAAGTTTAAAAGTCTTGTTATAAAATAATGTATGCTTAAAATTTTTTGTATGCTTTAAATTAGATAATGTCCTTAAAGCTCATTAATTTTAAAATAAAATTATTTTCTTTTTGTAAATACAGTGTATATTCCTCAACATTCTTTTTTTTTTCGATGGGTAAGATATGCTGCAACGTAAGTTAATAACAAACAAGTATATTATCTAAAAAAAATTTTTAATGTACCATCTATATATAAAAAGGAGAAAAGCGACTCACTCTCTGACTGACTGACTAATCCACGATATCTCCGGAACTATTAAACTTACATATTTGAAATTTGGTAGGTAGGTTCCCTTCATGGAGTAGACATCAGCTAAGAACGGATTTTGCAAAGATCTAATCCCAAGGGGCGTTACGGGGGCTTAAGGGGCGTTATAGATAATTATTTCCATTATTAATCTATTAGATGTACAGTCTTGAAACTTGGTACACAGATTTCTTTCATAAAATAGAGGTACCTTACATAATGATTTTTACGAAAATTGACCTCCAAGGGGCGTTATGCATAATTATTTCCATTTTTAAACTATTAGAAGTACAGTTTTGAAATTTGATAAGCGGACTCCTTTCATAGAGTACAGATCCGCTACAAAATGGGTTTTGTGAAAATCGACCCCAAGTTTGCGGAGAATTAAGCAGCGTTATAGGCAATTAACTCCTTTTTTAAACTATTAGACGTAAAATCTTGAAATTGAGTAAGCAGATTCCATTCATTAAGTAGAGATCTGCTATAAGATGGGTTTTGTGAAAATAGCTTCCTAAGTAGCGTTGCGGGGGCTTAAGGGGCTTTATTGATAAATATTTCCATTTCTAAACTATTAGACGTACAGTCTTAAAATTTGGTAAGCGGATTCCTTTCGTGGTGCATCTACGTGTTCCTAAAAATAAATTCTTTAAATACACAAAAAGAAATTTAAGATTATATTTTTTTTTTCAACAGTATTAAATTGTTTTCATTTGTAAAAAGAGGAAATGCTCTTGAATTTTAGAATACTTGATAGTAAAGTACAAACAATAAGCTGGTATCAAAGACAAAATATTATGACTACAAACATTTTTAATTTGCCGAGGAGCTTCATGTATCTCGGTAAACTTGTTTACATAAAAGGATTATATTCTTCTTTGTACTGAATTGTTTATTTTGCGAGTAATGACAAAATACTGGGCTTCTTAATTTTTTTTTCGACTTTTGTACAAAAAGAGTTATATTCTTAGCCTTTGGATAATCCTTACTTTTCATTTAAAATTTCAAAAGAATTGCATAATGCCTAAATTCTAAGATTACTGCTCTGATTTTTGTGCGATGATGAACTGATTTTGTGCGTAAGGTAGAGCCAAAACATTCCTACGAAGACAACTGCTTCGATCAACATTCAAAACAATTACAAAAACATTTCCTTCTCAACGCACTGACTCCGCAATCGAGTTGCAGAAAACTGTGACAACAATTTTTCTTTACTTTTTTCAAAACCAAGAAAGACTTTAGCTTCAAATAACACTCCCCCCCTCCTCTTCGTTTGAACAGTCCCCTAAAGTGACCGGGAAAGTAGAAGAGGGCTTTGTCGGCATAGTTTCTATTTATCCTATGTCCGACAATTTAACAGAAAAGGAAATGCCCTTTCCAAAGATTTATTACGGCAATAAGAGGAAGAATAGTTTTCCGGCTACTTGAAAGAAACCTTAGAAGATTTACAAGAAGGCAGAAATGCATTTCTAGGTTTTCTTACACCAAATAGGCATATGATAATCAACAATGACCAAAAACTGAAGGATCAACAATAATCAACGGGGAGAAGCATTTTTTGTTGATATTTTTATATCAACGACTTGTTGATATTTTTATTTTACTACTTGCTTTCCATATTCATTTACATGAACCATCTTATTCTGTATTCAGAGTTTCAAATGTTCAACAGCCTTAGAGCGCCCCCGAACACTCCTTTCTTTGTACATAAAATGCGTGACTCACGAATAAATAGGCGAAAAAAAAAAAAGAGAACGAACATATTATTTTAATTTAAATGTAACTATCTGTTCGACTACGTTCAGATTATATTTATTTTTTCAGATATTTTTGGATTGGATAATTTTTTTTAAAAATAATCCAATACTCTGTGGAACTTTCTAAGTTTAAAAGTCCCCATTTTCCTTTTCTTAGAGAAACTTGTGTTTGGAAATCGCCTGTGATAATTTCTACTGATTTCAGTTCAAAAGATTTCTTTTCCTTTTAAAGGAGACATTTCCTACGAATTTAAACCACATTCCACCAAGATTTCTTTTTCAGTATTATTAAAAGGCATTGAATGAAATAGTGTAAAACATTGATTATATTATATAAAACACTAATCACAATGATAACTATTGCACAAAAAAGGAAACGCTTATTTCATTTCAGTCAAAGGTATAATAACCTAAAGCAAATTTAAATTAATTTATCAAGGTAAAATTTATTTATATTTTGATTTTCAGTAAATGTTGAAAATGTTATAGATTTATTTTTATTCTGTGTTAAACGCAGTAATTTCGTACATACAAACTCAAATTATCGTGTTAACTCTTAAATTAATTAATTTTGAAAAACAAATAATAATATAATTATTTGAACATTTAGATACATACAATGAATTTAAAAAATGGAAAGAAAACGCAAAATATTTGCCTGTCTCTCTATGTCATAATGTAAAGTCTCAAATCGATAATGGGCTATTTTATAATCATATAGTACTCTGAAGCTCTCTATCTTTTTATAATGGAAAATATTTGCTTTAAGACACATATATAATTCTTTAACAAATAACAAAATTACATTAACTATATGTGAGTTAAAAAAATCTTATAACTATTGAACATCTGTATACCAATAGACATGTTAATATTCAACTAAGCTATATTGTGGTTAATCAATTTATAATTGCTTCTCTGAGAATTAATTAGTTATTTATACAACACTCTGTTAAGAATTTTTGTATACTTACTTTCTTAAAAGAATAAAAACATTGATAAATGTCATTTTTTTATTGCCTCGATAATTCATTCTGTTTTGATGCATTAGATTTCATAATAATTATTGAATCTTAAGATTAAGTTTAGATTTTTACACCAAGCATTTTTCAAGGATTAAAATTATATGATAATGTTCATCTTTGATCTAATTGTTCCTATGTATGCTGAAAATTATGATAATCGATTAACAATGACAGGTAAATGTGATAAATGGCAGGAATGTGGCGTTAACTTAATACTTTATCTCAAAATCATAAATAAATGTTACTTGTTAAACAGTATCACATTGTAGATTCCACATGTTTTTACAGCTGTGGTAGCCGAGTGATCACAATTGAGGATTCCATCATCTAGCAGGGCTCTAATACACGTTAACTTTCTAAATGCTTAAAGTACTTTCATTGCCGTCATAACATAATCGACTGGGTTCCAGGTCGGATATCATCCTCGTTACTTGATTGTTATTCAAATAATGAGGTCCGTCTCATTGCGATATCCCTCATGTTTCCTCTGAATGAGACATTAATAAACTATCGATTTATTTGCATGTTCTTAAAAATAAATCCTTTAAATACACAAGTGAATAAATGTAAAATTAAAAATTTTTCCAACTGTAATGTACTGCTTTCGTTAGCATAAAATATCAAATCCTTTGAATTTTTAGAAAAATTCTTGATTAGTAAAACGCAAACAATTAGTTGACATAAGACAAAATTATGACTACACATATCTTTAAGTCAGCAAGGAGCAAATCATTCATGTATCTTGGTAAACTTATTTATATAAGGAAAAAACTATTCTTATTCGTGTTTAATTGTTCTTTTATGACTAATTACAACACATTTATTTCTTACTTTTTCATCTTTCATATAAAAAGGTTATTTTATTAGTTTTATGGATAGAAGTTAAATTTGTTAGCTTCTTATTTTTAAGTTACAATAAATTATAATTCTTTTGATGTATCAGTTAGTATAACATTGCTGAAATTCTAAGATAAATGCTCTGATCTCTGTGTGATGAAAATAAATAAACTTCAAAAATATTTTAAGAAATATAATGCACGCGTCATTCTAATTCTAAACACAATCTTCCCTTTTAGGACGTATGGTAATACAATAGTTTCCAAATGAGCAGCTCAGAAAAAAAAATTAGCCCCAGTCCAAAAATAAATCGAAAAATTCACAATAATCGAATTTTCTTTATTAACATAGCAATAAAAACCATTACATTTGAAAATCAATGTAAGATCAATCCCCTCTTCCAATAATTTACACTCAAAACGTGAAAAAGGCCTCCACAGGTATCTGCCGTTTTTAAGTGATTGATTAGCTTGAACTTATTCACTACTGTGCAATTTTAACTGAGTTGGCCTGATTACAGTTATGTTGTAACCTTTTATATTTATATATTAAATGTGGGAGAAATTATCGCAAGTTCGACTTGCTTGCTGGTCAGGGTGCGAGGGCCCCGCTTGAGGTTGAAGGCTCTGGTGCATGGCATCGCTTAGCCCATTGGTAGGTACGCCACTGTGTTCACTAGTACTTTCTGATTCAGTTCTTGATGCACCTACTTGTAGAAATCAAATTTAATTCAGTTGAATAAACTTGCTGATGACTTTTTAAGAAAAATAAAAAGTCTTCCAAATTTTGATAGAATTTAATTTTTGTTTACGAGATAGAATTATATTTGTAGTACAAATAAGAATATACGTAAAGTAAAATTATTCATTCAGATCTGAACCGAAAACCATTATTTTTGGCAGAACGGAAACCGGAAGAGAAACGATATTTTTTTATAGTTGAACTGGAACAAAAAAAAAATTACGGTTCGAAGCCCTGGCTCTATATGTTTAGAAATCACTTATTCAAAGTATTATTCCAAGAAAAAAAAAAATTAGAAAAAAAAAATAGTGTACTCTTCCAGATCTACATTTGATAAAGAATTTGATTTCTTTTAACTGAACAATATTTCGATATATGTAGAAGTCTAATTTTTTTTTCCAGGAGCTTTTTTTCTTATTTTTAAAGTTAACATTTTTTTTTCCCCAGAGTATAATGCGCACTCATGAATTTCGATCTTATTTTCTGTGTTCAAATAGTGCGTTATACGCCGGCTTTTACGGTAATTAATTGTTTCTATAACTGTTACGGTTATTTTATTTCAGACATATATGTTTAGTTTGTTGGGTTATAACTGACAAATAATAATTTTTTTAAAAAATTCTTACATTTTCGTATAATATTAGTGGTGTTTCGAAAATTTACTGAGTGCGTACTTTATACTTCCAACGCCATTGTGCTCATAAATAACGAAATAAAATGGAAAGAAAGTACAAATACATTTTAAAACGATACCAGAACACACGTGAATATAAAGATATATATTTCTCGAAAATTAAGCCCATTTCTGGATATTTTAAAATAAACTTTAAATTACTACTACTATATGTATATATATATATATATATATATATATATATATATATATATATATATTATAAGAATGAAAATGTTATTCTAAGAATGAAAATGTTGGAAAAAGAAATTTTTCTAAATGAGAAAGAGAGATTTCGTTAAATAATTTCTGCTACGTTTTATACTTTCTTGATTATCTCTAATTGTAACTATAAGAAAGTCAATAATTAGTGTGTGAAAATTCTTTTAAAATAATATGCAAAATCTAAATAAGTTTTTGGAAATTATAATTTAATGGCTAATTTTTATTTTTGCTCGAAAACGTATTATTTTATGTCATATTTTCGTATTAATTCTCGAGCAGTAGCTTTACAGGAGGAAACATACTTTAGGAAAGGAGAAAATTGATGTGCTTCGAGTGACACAACATCGATCAGTAAATACTTCTTAAGATGAATCCAAATTCCATTAATGACTATATCTTCATTATACTTGCCTGTTATAAAAACAAACTATTCTCTATAACAAACCCCTGATGAAGGGATTCAAGTGGTACTCTATTTCAGGACTTTTGATTTAAACCCTGAATGAAGATTTGTATGTGTGAGCATGTTAGAAGAGGAAACCTCTAAAATAATTGCAAAAATTGAGAATTATGTGTTGATGATAACTTGAACGAATAATATGGATGTGATGTGGAAGTTAGAACAGTGAGGTGTTTCTTATACAATAGCCACGAATCACTTTATTTATAGTATTTTACTAAAGATAGAAAATAAAAATTTATGTATAAGTTTATTTATATAGTTAAGTTTATAATAGCTAAAATTTTTGCAGTATATTTAATTCTAAAATTTAAAAGGAAACAGAGTATTAGACGAATTTTTTTTTAGAAATGTGAATAAATGAGTCTTTCACACATACACAAAAAACAAATCACTAATTACAAAAATGAAATTAAGCTAATAATTTAAAATATCACTTGCCTGTACAAATTCATTCTGATATAAGAACGAATTCATTTACCTTTAAAATGTACATTAATATTACCAATAAATATATATTATAAAAAAAACATAAATTTTCTTTATTTATAAGTGACTTCTTTTTTTCTTACATAAGGATAAAACTCGAAACATGTAATTCATTTTCAAAGTATTATTAATCACAGTAAATGGATTATTAAAAATTATATAACAATTTTTTTTATTTGTAATTGAGTTCCTCATTTACTAAGCTCAAATATATATTTCTTCTACAAAATTGAATCCATTAAAAATATTTTGATTTACGTGAATGAAAAAAAAGAACCGATTGTTATTTTTACAGTGAAAATTTCATACGCAAGGGAATTTAGCTATTATACTCAAGACACGGAAGAAAAAACTGCCTGAAAAACAATCTCCCAAATTGGGACAAAACTTTTATGTTTCAATGAACCACTACGGCATAGAAAAATGCTATAACGCCAAACCAGGCAACCCAGATCAATGACGTCATTGCACATCTACCAATGACAAGCAACCTCTTTTCCTTTGACCGTGCCGAAGAGGAATGCCCGAGGGTGTGAGGAACTCAAAAAGTGCTCTTTATTTAACGCTACGCCTTGAGTTTGACGTATTTTTGAAATCTTCGCTAGTACTATTTCTAAAGTGAGTTAAATAAAGATATTAAGAGAGGGTGAAAAATTAATATCATTAAAATAGTGAGAAATTACATTGGGTGGGAGAAGGTAAAAATCATTGAGTTTAAAATTTAAGTTGTGCGGGAGCTTACTGAAGTGTAAAAATTGGTTGAGTGAATGTGTTGAGAAACTACGCTGGTAAACGGTTCACTCCGGCTAGCCGTAGCGGTCAGGACCGGCTTGATCTGTGAAGACAGAGAAAAGATCCGTCACAGGGAACTTGCGCGGTCGAATGCTACCCTCGTTTATTAACGATTACAAGATTGAATTTTTGGAAGGCATATTGTTTAAGCATGACGTGTTAAGAGCTAATACGTCGAATTTCCTTATTAATAAAAATTTTCAAACAAAAAAAACTATTAAACTTTTATATTAAAAAAAATTATGTAGGCATATAATAACCTGCAAAGCAATGTTTCTCAATGTTCAAAAAAAGTGTTTTATACGTCACATTTGCACCACTTTTATTTTTAAGGGGATAAGTATAGCATATATATATGTGGATTACCCATTTCAATTAGAAGAGTTAGGATGTATTCTTTTCACTTCTGCGTGTAGACCGTCTTAAAAAGATGGCAATATTTGCAACCGCTTGCATTTTCAGGCGGTAATGGGTTATAAGTTCTGATTCTTGTATGTCGTAAGTTTTGAAAAAAAAAAAAAAAAAAAAAAAAAATGAAAATTATATTATAGCAAAGTGATTGAGAGATACTTCTAAACTCTTTTGTCTTTCAAATAATAATCGTAGAACCGGACAGCTTTTGCAGAGTATTTTCGATTTTTCTCTATTTATGTAACTAAGTCCTATTGATCATTCATTTGATATCCGGTCAAGACTGTCTTAGTTAGTTAAAAAAAAAAACCATCGTGATCTTTTCATTGTTATTGTTTTATCTATATATTATTTGCTATATCCTCATTGCTATTGTTATATATAACTCTAGTAAAAATTTTTTTTTTTCTAACAGGAAACATCATTCATCTACAAATCAGTAATAGTAAAGACTCAAATATACTCAAATTCATAATCCCATCATTGCAAAAGAAAAAAGAAATGCACAGACTTTTTTAAATGTTTAACTCCAATGTTCCTTCCCTTCATCGTTCTTATAAATTTTGTCATGGTGTGAACTTAGTAACAAAAAAGTCATTGGTAAAAATAAAATCAAAACTTAGTCACATAGGTCCAACTGGCAAAGTTGCCAAAGATTTAATTAAAACAATTGTTTGGACCCGCATATGCAAAGGATGCTAGTAGTCCTCTTTGTTTATATTTGTATTCAGTATTCCTGTAGACCAGGGGTGTCGAACCATTATGGATCAACGTGCCATTTTTTTTAAAGGAATGTCTAATGAAATAAAGACGTGCTGTATTTGAGATTATTATGAAAATAATAAAATTAAATATTTACTAACAACTGAAATCTATTTACTACAAAATAAATACATTTTGCACTGTATAGTAGTAAATATTTTAGTTGTACCTATAGCTTAAATTGAGTTTTGTGTTGCAGATTAGATGACAAATAACTTATAATAGGATTGCAAAATGTTACTTGCTAAATTCGAGTCATCTGCCAAACGGTTTCTAAGCGAGTCTTAATTCGTCTCTCTCTCTAAGAATAATGACTCGCAGGCATAGGTAAATGAAATAATAGTTAAAATAGCACGAGCCTGCTTATTCAAGCAGTTAAACGTGTATGGAATAGTATTCCATGTTCGCAAAATTTCGTTACTGCATTTTTACTTATATTGCTTGTAAATCTTCTTGTTTCAATCTGTTCTAACTTTTTAATTGTTTCAATAAAGTTTTGAATCTATATTGAACTAAATTGTAAATCAATCATTTGCGTTTCAAATTCTTTAATTTCCTACTAATCCAATTAGAACAAGTTCAGTTTATCAAATGAAGTCACCTTACGGTACATAATAGAGTTTGTTCCTAATACTTTATGTTGAACTTAATTATTTTGAACTAAAATGCAAACCGTTTTAATTGCTGGCGTGCCCAAATTATTGTGTCACGTACCATTGGTTTGGCATCCCTGTTGTTGACTAACCAAGAAACACAGTTGTCTCTCAAACAAACAAAGCATTTAGAACTTTTCTTATAAACGTTTCTACATACATTTGTAGCCACCTCACAACAATCATTTTGCCCATGCATGCTTGGAAATATAAATGGATTTAATAAGCAAAACAAAATTATATTTGAAGGATTTTTTTTTATATTTTGTTACCACCACTTTTTATATTTAAATGAAAATAATTGATTTTTTGGTGAAAAGTAAATTTTATTAATTTCATCATTCTGCTTCCTGTCTTTGTAGACTCCAGACGCAGTTTACCTGTCCTCTACTGCGACCCTTTCTTCCAGCGTTTAGCCTCGATTTGGATTTTGGATCTTTTTGCAACCGCGTTTTCGACTAAACTGGGTCACTTTTTGGCCTTGTTCCTTCAAATATAACGGATTGAGGTTATTTTTCAGGAGTTATTTCCAAACTTTCCCGATTTTTTCGGAGTTTGACTCGCCACGTGTTAGGCCTAGTGCCTCCCTTGGATTACGACCCGGATTGTGTTTTTATTTTTCAGATTTGGATTACCATTTGGTTATGTCCACTCCCAGGACAGATGTAGCCTCATCAATCCGCACCTGCTTCGCAGCCGAAGTGGAAGCAAGCCAAGCGCCAGATCGCATCGCCTCGTAAAGACGTGTTGTCTAAAAAACAGGTGAAGTCGGAGTGAACGCTCCCACCCAACACCACTTCTCCTCCCCGTATCGGAGACGCCGAGTCTTCTATGGAAGAGGGGGCAGCTTCAGCCGATGAGAGGTCGGCATAGAGAAAACAGATAAGCCAGTGATCGCGCCAAGCAGCCGGTAGCGTTGGCGCTCCCGGTTCTAGCAAGGATAACGACGGCTTTACTTTGGTAGGCCGTAATGGCAGACGCATTGCGCCCATTGTGATTGATTCACAGCACAATGCAACCGAGCTTCTCGATCAGATAGGGAAGTTTTGCGACTCACCACAAGAGGGGCGATTTGAAAATGGGAAGCTCCGAGTTTTCCCAACTTCTACCGAATAGCACCGTCTCATTCAAAAATATAACTCGGACAAAAAATTGCGGTCCCACTTATTTGAGATGGCCCACAACAAGCAATTGAAAGTAGTGCTGAAAGGGTTACCCACAGATTTTGACCAAGAGGAACTCATGTCAGAGTTACATACAATTGGTTTCAAGCCCAACCATATTTCCTTGTTGAGAAACAGGAAAACAAACACAAACATGCCACTATTCTTGGTAACCCTCCCCAAATGTCCTGAAAGTTAAGGCATTTTTAACATAAAAACAATTGGATTTTTTAGAGTTGCGGTTGAATCCCTCAATAAATCCACCATGCCTCCTCAGTGTTACCGCTGTCAGGAGTGTTTTCATCACTCTCGGTTCTGCACTAGAGCACCGAAGTGCTTGAAATGTTCAGGTGACCATCTCACCTCAGAATGCACAAAGTCATCCAAGGCCCCGGCAATGTGTGCAAATTGCAGCGGCCCGCACCCTGCAAACTTCTCGGGTTGCCCCAAGAATCCTATCAACACCAAACCCAACAAGAGCAAACCGACTAAGAATGTCTGGCAGGAGCGAGCAGTTGCGCGCAAGGAAAATAAAAAACAACCAACACCTTCCTTCGCGGAAGTAGTTAAAAAAGGCACGAACAACAACTCTCTGGATGCCAAAGAAGTCATGTCACAGATGGCCCAGATGATGTCGCAGTGGGGACAAATGCTGTCCTTATTACAAACTAAACTTTAAAATTAAAATTCAATAGTAGTAATAGGGATCACTTTCTCAGGTTTTTTAGCTGGAATGCTAATGGTTTAAAAAATAATTTAGAAGAACTTAAAGAATGTATTATTGATTATGACCCCGACATAATCGGGATACAAGAAACGTATCTTCGTCCAGCGGACAGGGTTAGCATTCCAAATTACACTTGTCACAGGAGTGACCGCACAACACACAGAGGGGGAGGTACGGCCCTCTTCGTTAAGAATTCTATCAGACACCACGCCATCCTAAATGTCTCAAGCACCTTTGAAAATTCATCGGTGTCATCATTCAGATAGGAAACAGTAAGATTACTGTGGCGTGTTTTTATAGACCTCCACACTGCTCCATTAATACTACGGAACTCGACGTAATTCTCAACCATAGCAAAAAAGCCTTTCTTTCCGGCGATTTTAATGCCAAGCATCCCAGCTGGAATCCAGGCAGGGCAAACACAAACGGAAATATTCTGTGCAATTGGGCCGTAGCGTCTGCACTGGATATTCTAGCCCCCGACACTCCTACGCATTTCAACACTTACCACACCAACGCTATCCTCGACATAGGCTTTGCAGTTAACTTATCTCACACAGAAGTTTTTACTATTAATGAACTTAGCAGTGATCACAATCTAGTTATTTTTGACTTTATAACTAATAATGTGCTTCCACCAATACTTTAAAATGTACCAATGTAAATGTATTTTAAAATGTACCAACTGGACTAAATTTCAAGAAATTAATTATCACAACATCCCCGGGAATCCCCAGATAGATGATTTGGATCTAGCCGTTAAAAATTTTACCAGCAATGCTTCGAATGCTATTGCTGCTCCACTTCCACTAGATTAATAAACACTCCACACCTCCGCCTTCCTGAAAACATCAGAGAGCTTATCAGAGCTAAGAATAGATTCCGTTAACTCTGGAATAACACCAGATACCCTCCGTACAAACGTGAAGTTAATGCTCTCATTAGGCAGATCAGGAGCGAAATCCAAGATCATAAAAACAGCACCTGGAAAAATTTTCTTTTAACTTTAAATCCTCAGGACAATTCCTTGTATAATCTACATAGGAAATTTTCTAAAAACCACACTCCCTTTCCACCTTTACATAGTCTGGGTGGAATGGCCTATTCGGTTTTCGAAAAGGCGGTGGTTTTCAAAGATACACTTGAAGTCACTTTTCAGGAAAATGAAGAGCCCTACTGTGACGACAAGATACAAGTCGAAAATTTAGTAAATCACTTTTTTGACAACTTCGCAATAGGAACCCCCCTCTCACTTCCTCTTTTGAGGTCAGAGGCATTATTAAAAAACTGCAGAATAGAAAAGCTGCAGGTCCCAATCAGATTCCCAACATAGCTTTTAAATATTTAACGCTTAATGCACTTACTCATTTAACTAAATTGTACAATCAATGCCTCGTTAAAAATCACTTTCCTACACAGTGGAAGCAAGCAAATGTTATCATGCTGGCCAAGCCAAATCAAGATAGAACATATTCATGTGGCTACAGACCAATTAGCTTAATTAACGCCACTGCTAAGATTTTTGAAAGAATTATTTTAACTAGAATCAAATCTCACTGCAAAGCCATAGATTGTATTCCCCCGGAGCAATGCGGCTTCCGGGAGGGCCATTCAACGCTGCACCAATTGATACGTGTTACAAACATTATTAATGAAGGTTTTGCGCACAAATTTTATGCAGCAGGTTTCTTTTTAGATGTAAAAAGGGCATTTGCCAAAATGGGGCACGATGGCCTTACGTACAAGTTAATTAAATTGCAGTTCCCTGACTATTTAATTAAAATCATACATAATTTTTTACACAATAGAACTTTTAGAGTTCGTGTAAACAATTCATACTCTAACACGGGATCTTGCCTCTCTGGGGTCTCTCAGGGATCTGTCCTTTCTCCGTACTTGCACAACATTTACACGCAAGACTTTCAACAGCACTCCACCGTCAGTACTTGCCTGGTTGCGGATGATTTCGCAGTTCTCTCGCAAGGTGTCCAGCTGAAATACACAATTAAAGCTATTCAAAACTTCCTAGATAAACTTGAAACGTGGCTTACACATTGGAGAATTGCAATTAATGTTGATAAATCATAAGCAATTGTTTTCAGGAAATGGGGGGTCATCGACCCTCCTTTCCAGCTCATACTTTTTGATGACAACATCCAGTGGGTTTCGGTGGTGAAATATCTGGGCCTACACATAGATAGCCGCTTAACTTTCAAAAAACACATTCACTATCTAGCAGAGAAATTCTGGGGTAGAATTCATTTAGCCATCTCCCTCATTGGGAGAAGGTCTCCTCTATCCCTGGAAAATAAAGTAATTTTATACAAGCAGATTCTGCGCCCTGTTAGAACTTATGGATCTCCCGTATGGGGAGCCGCAGCTGCCACCCACATGAAAAAGATTCAAGTAATTCAATACAAAATACTCCGCGTCATGACGAAAGCACCTTGGTACGTCCGAAATGACGTGATACACAACGATCTACATATGGAGCCGATTTCTAATTACATCACTAAACTCTCAAGAAATGTCTTTAAATCTATTGAATCTCATGACAAACCAATTATCAAAGCACAAACACTGTTTACGTATTCTCATCCTAAAATTAAATATGCATACTCTTCAACGAAGTGGAGAAACCCGCTCCGCCACCCATAACACAACAAAAAACACTCTTTTCCCACTCTTAACAACATCATTTAGCTGCACTGCACTGCGTCTTTCACTCTGGGTTATGAGGTGATTTTTCACCGACTTGATTCGCTGCCTTCGGCCATCCCGTCTTCCTTTCTTCGTTCTTCCCCTCCCCCCGCTTGCGCTCTGCTTCGTTAGAACGCTCGTGCTTTGGGGTACGTCATCCCTCCCCGTTTTTGTGGGAGTTTACGTTATTTGATTAATTTTCTTATCATGGTCTATCTTTTTCTCCCATCCTTCTGGGAATAGGTGCCTTCGGCGCTGGCACCCGCGATCACCTAATTTTAGTTAGTTAAATTTCTTAACCCCCGCCAGCGCTCTGCTTCTTTAGAACGCTCCTGCTTTGGGTACGTCATCCCTCCCCGTTTTTATGGGAGTTTTCGGTATTTGATTAAATTTTCATATCATAGTCTATCTTTTTCTCCCATCCTTCTGGGAATAGGCGCCGGCGCCCGCGATCATCTAATTTTAGTTTAAATTTCTTAAGCCTAGTTATATCTTACGGATCACCCGTATGGGGAGCCGCAGCCACCACCCACATGAAAAAGATTCAAGTAATTCAAAACAAAATACTCCGCGTCATGACAAACGCACCTTGGTACGTCCGAAATGACGTGATACACAACGATCTACATATGGAGCCGATTTCTAATTACATCACTAAACTCTCAAGAAATGTCTTTAAATCTATTGAATCTCATGACAATCCAATTATGAAAGCAAAAACACTGTTTACGTATCCTCATCCTAAAATTAAATATGCATACTCTTCAACGAAATGGAGAAATCCGCTCCGCCCCCCATAACACAACATAAATAATCTTTTTACTCTCTTAACAACACGAGTTAGCTTCACTGCATCGCATCTTTTATTTTGGGTTCTGAGGTGAATTGTCACCGTATTGATTTACTGCCTTCGGCCGTCCCGTCTTCCTGCGTTTCCTCCCCTTCCCCTGCCGGTGCTCTGCTTCGATAGAACGCTCGTGCTTTGCAGTACGTCATCCCTCCCCGCTTTTCGTGGGAGTTTTCGGTATTAGTTTAAATTTCATTCATGGATTTTTCTTTTTCTCCCATCCTCCTGGGAATAGGCGCCAGAGGCGCCGGCGCGCACGATCATATAATTTTAGTTTAGTAGTAAAATTCTTAAAATTATTGTTATTATTGATTATTCATTGGACTATTTACTTGGACGTCGAAGAGCGAGGACGCGTCATCTATACGCATCTGCACGGATTCTACGATAACCGACTTGGACAGCGGACGCTACAGAGCCGCGTTGCTTCGGCCACCCTCACCAGCTACCCCCTTACAATAGAGCATCTTACTCCTGCAACCCTTATCAGGGCTTTCTTGACAGAGCAGACTCTAACTCTTCTCTCCCCCTTTCTGGAAACGGTAATGACACGGACATGGCTAATCTACCTACCGACATGGAACTGGAACTAGATTTTGTCAAAATTCTGCGAATACAATAGACATCACACTTATAAAAAAACTTCTATTACCCCATCACGATCAAGTCCATTAACGATCTATTCTCAGATCACAATCCTGTTTTCTTAAATTTCAATTTTATACTTGCAGTAGAACCCTCTAATCCTAGAGCGGTCTCCACTGATTGGAATGATTTTAAAAATAATTTAATTAAAAATCGTTCCCTCTTTGATTACCATCCTAACAATATTAATAATACTAATCAATTACAGTGCAAAATTGCTGAGTTCACCTACACGGTCATTGAAACTCATAGCCACGCCTCCGGACCAATAGAAATTTACCGTCGAAATTTCACTCCACAACACATAAACCAGCTCATTACAGTCAAAAACTACCTTCACAAAAGATATCAACAGACACTTAACCCAATTTTTCAAACACATTACAGTAGAGTACAATCTGATCTTAAAAAGAACTAAAAAAATATAATAACATTTGGCAAAAAAAAAAAAAAAAAAAAAAAACGGGAAGCACTTAACACCACGGATAACAGCCTTTGGCGCACACAAAGATTTTTCAAAAGGCCAAAAATTCCACCTTTTAATTGTGCAGCAGATACGGCCGTCACTGATCAGCAGAATGTTAATCTTCTTGCTACTAACATTAAAAATAACTTTGTCGAAAACGAACGCGAAAATAATGCTCATAACCATAACGACGAATTAATTAACTGCACTGTAAGTAACTTTCCTTCTACTCCCCCCACCACTTTCATTGAACTGGCTTTTCCGGATGAAATAATTAACTGCATTAAGCGTGTCAACGCCAGAAAGCCCCCGGTGAAGACTATCACTAACCCAGTTCTTCTCAAACTTTCAATACTGGCGCCCCTTTTCGATCACAATTTTTATCGCGCCCCCCTTATACATTAATAATGTACTGAATGCAATAATAATGCACTTTGACGATAAAGCTACAATAGGCAATATTAATTATAAACCATACAAATTAGTAACATAAGTATTAAAATTTTGTATACTACTTTTAATCAAAAAATAAATAAAATAATAGCATAATTATTATGTTATTTTTCCTTTCTCTAATTTTTAAATTGAACATATTGCAAAATGGGGTGGCTGCTTAGAAGACAAAATAGATATCTGCTAAATATACAAAAAGAACTCAGAGGGTGAATTTCTAATCATAAGCATTTCTTATAAAAACTTTGCTTTGCAAGACAAGCCCATGGAAGTCGTTAATACTTATTGAACTTGTTCTTAATTTATTATTAATTAATTAGTTATAAAATACTCTGTGCAGCACTGATACATTAAAACTATACCGGCTGAATTGCCCGCTTTTTTCACAAGTTCATTTATAAGAAAATAAATCATTATTGATATAATAGCTGAATTGTAAGGAGTGCGCAAAGCCAAATGCTCGACAATGTTTACAAAAATGTAGAATGATTTTTTTAAAGGGTTGCTCAAATTATAATTAGTTTTAAACGAATGGTAGTTTTAAGCCTCACAGAATTAGCATTTATATTTGATGTTAAATAATGAACAATAATATAAAATTCCGATGAAGAATAACTGTATTATTTTTAATATGTAAAGCGAAAAGACTTCAACATTTTTAACCCAGGAGCAGGCGCGCACTCGATACGGTCGAGCGGGGTTATTGAGTCACCCGAATCCTTTTTTTTATAATTATTTTATTGTACACGATACAAATCGTGATTCCAGCGAATAATTTAATTAAGAGAATGTAAAATTATCTACTTTCAAGGACTTTTCAATTTTTCTTTGGTAACAAATGCACATTTTTGCCAGAATTAACGATTTTGTAATCTATGCGTCCCGCGCGACCACTTCCGGGTAAAATGTGTATTCATTGTGATTATATGAAATTGTGTAAAACCTTTTTCGCCTTCTGCTTCATTTGTATAGAAAACTCGTAAAAATAAGTCTTGGCCAAGTAATCCTTCAAAGTGTGCTCTCCGTGGTTTTCCAAATATCATAAATTTGTTTTGCATGGAAAAAAGCGCAACAGAGAAATACATTACTTACAACTTCCTTAAATGAGAAATAAACACATAAGAGAAGGGTCATAACGAACTGTACCAATAACTTAGAAGGTTAAACAGATTACAGCTATAATGTGCAGTATTTCAAATATAATGACAGTGATGAATTTTTTATGTTCCTAATTTTTTTCAATTCTGCGTCTGGGACCTGTTTTTTCTCAGAAAGAGTTGTATGTTAGGTTTAAGCAGAAAGCGTAATAAAAAAATCCCTCATCATGGGATTACAGCAAATCAAATAAAAGTTTTTTTTATTTGGTTATAGGATCAAAGATAGCTAATTAGGTATTGAAGAAGTTTTTATTTTTGTTGACTTAATATCACGCACGCGCGCCTATAAATTATATCAGAGTAAAAGTGCATTTTTTATTATATCTGAAAGTATTTTGTTTTAATTCATTTCAGTAAATTAATTATTTTAAAATCTTTTATTTTCGATATGCTCGCGCCCCACTCGTAGGGTTGTCGTGCCCCCAGGGAGGCACGCCCCACAGTTTGAGAAACACTGCACTAACCGTATGCTAATAATTTTTCCAATTAAATTAATCCTTATTTTAACAATTCTCATCAATAAATTTCTCAAATTTAATCGCTTTCCAGACAACTGGAAAGAAACCATTATTTTCCAATTAATAAACCTGGCAAAGACCCCCATCTAGCATCTAGTTATAGACCTATCTCTCTCCACTATAAGTAAACTTACTGAATCCGTAATTCTCCACAGATTATAAGATTTCAATAATGATAAAAACCTTCTTAATCCCAATCAATATGGTTTTACTAATAAGCTCTCTACATTACATCAACTTTTCAGATTAACTAAATACATCTCGGAAGGTTTCCAGAAAAAGAAAAGCACGGGAGATATATTTATGGATATCCAGAAAGTTTTCGACCGTGTTTGGATTAATGGACTCCATTTCAAGCTTTTATCCCATGATCTACTTTCCGCTCTGATTCTCCTCGTTCACTCCTATCTAACCAACCGTTCTTTCAAAATTTGAAAAGCCCTCGTGTAGCTGAACAGTGCGACGTTAATATTAAATCAATCAATCAATCAATCTTTCAAAATTTGAATTAACGAGTCCCTATCTAACACACATTCAGTTTCTGCAGTGTGTCCTCAAGATTCCTTGCTCGGCAACTCTGCTCTTTAATCTCTATATTAACGATATTCCTAATTACTCATTAACAAAGATCAATCTTTACGCTGACGATACGGCCATACACGTAACTTATAAAAATCTGACATCTACAACATGCATGATTAACAAGCAACTTCTACAAAATTTCTACGACAAATGAAAAATCAGCATCAACGGGGAAAAATCCTTAGCCATTATTTTCACAAAAAAGCACTCACTTCCACCACCACTCATCATGTACAACAAACAGATCCCCTGGTCTCAGGAAGCTAAATATCGTGGAATAATTTTCGATGCACACTTAACATGGAAACACCATATTTTATATGCTCGTGATAAGTTCCAAAAAATTGTGTTTAAACTTTACCTCTTAATAGGCCAGAATTCTCATTTAAGTATAGAAAACAAAGTGCTTCTCTATACAGCCGTTGTGCATCCAATTATAGCGAACGCTTGTCCAGTATGGGGATATGCTGCTAATACAAATATTAAAATTCTTGATACTCTGCCAAATTCTCTAATACGTATGATTGTCAAAGCCACAAGATGCATTCGCAATGACGACATACGTTACGCATTTAAAGTTACTAGTTTTAAATCTCATATTCAGAAAATAGCAAATAACCTTTTCAACGCTCTGCCTGAAACCAATAATTCTAATATGCATAACTTAATTTCTTACATTTCAAATGATAACACTGAAAAGACCAAGGAGAATTTTTTTTTCTTCTTGATTCTTATGATCCTCCTTAAACTTATTTTTTCATGCAACATAGTTAGCTAAAATTTTACTTTCTTTTAAATTTCTGCCATTATTAATTTTTTTCTTCCCCACTGGACAAGCGCCTCACCATTTTCTAAATCCCAGCCCCCAGGGCAGCCAATTGGAGTCACTGTTCACGGTATCCAGCAACCACTCAGAGAGCAGCCTCTAAGCTCTCAACCAAGACAAAAAAACTCTAAACTTTTTCGACCAGATGAAGCACCATAGCCAAGCCTCCCGGATTCCATCGTTCGACCAATCGCCGTTATGCCACTCAGCAGAATGGAAAGCACCACTGTCGCCAAGCCCAACATCAAAGACTGGACACGATATGGAATTGAGGATTGTTTTACAGTCCAGATGCCCAAAGAAAAACGCCTATTCAACGCCTATTTTTCGGCAGAGGCCCACCAACACCCATCAGCGAAGCATTATTTTCTCGCATCCGCACCCGTTCGCCGACACCAAGCGGTAAGTTACAATAGCGTCGCTTAGTGAGTTTTATTTAATCTCAAACGTCATCCCAGAAGGAATAATTTAATTTTCCTATACTTTAAAATATGCTTATCTAATTTCCATTCTGTAAATAATCCCCCTGTAAATGCTCCCCTGAAATTCATAATAAATTATTTAGTTTGCAACAAGTCTCTTTCTTAAAATTTTGTTGTCGATTTTTTCAAAGTTAAACAATACATCGTAGAAAACCCCTTGACACCACGCCAATAAACCCCCCGCTATCTGAAGAATCTAACTCTTTGGAATATTTCGGTTAGATTCCCACAGCAATAATTGGGAGGTCGCTCCGGGATAGATTAAAAATCTTCTTTATATTTTGATCAGAATCAAAAGTGTCTAATTGACTTAAAACTCCTAATCTTCTTTGGGAAAAAAATTCGCTAAACGCCCTCATTAATAACGCTGTCTGAAATGTAAACGCGCGGTTTGCCTCTCATAACACACTAACAATATAACAACAGTGATCCTTTGTGGAGTTACTTCGCGTGCAAGAACTTCGCTGAAAATCCAGTGAGTCCATTTCAAGCTTCATCTGCAGGATACATCCAAGAACTTTTAATTACGTTTTCAACAATTGTATCCGGTAATGCGTTTTTGTTATTTTCATTAAAAGAAAAAAAAGAAGCCACCGTCATGTTGTTTATAAAAAATTGTTGTAGCCGATTTCATGAAGTAATTTATATTTTTTAAAATATGATGTGTGTGTGTTTGGAAATACTATTTTTCTATTTGTGTACAGAGAGAAATCGCATCAATTAAAATTTTCTGCATCTATATCTTTTTAAATATTTAGGAAATCGAACTTTATATTCAATTTAATTTATAATTTTTTTTGTATTTCATTTAAAAACGAATGAGGTTGATTCATGTGACGTCACGATCACATAATGAGGATAGCACGTGAATATGCTTTGGTTTGTTTCCGCTTAACTTTAACCTAACACTGTTTTTGTGTACTATTTTGCTTTTGCTCTTTTACATTATACCCACTAAATTATCGTTTTTCACTATATATGGTTACTCGATTACAGTAAAACATAAGATGATTGTATAGGGAAAAAATCCCTTTTTTTAATATCCCCGTAAAAAATTCGAGTGTTTAGAGTAAATATGGATAAGGTGATGAAGCGTAAGGATTTTAAACCATCTCCTCACTATTATGCTCTGACCACTCTGAATAAATTTGTTTTCAATACCAAACATTTAGAAATCGTCACCAGCTCCAATCCTTCTATTTTTGTTTTAACAAAAGAAACTTCTGCTAAAAGGAATTTGGATACATGTCTACAGGAATGTAAATACTTTTTGTTTATTTTAAATTTAATTATATAGAGAACATGCATAAAAAGATAAAATATATTTAGTTAACTTAAATTTTACTTATTTTACACATTTTCCGAGTAGTTAATAGAGAAAAATTTCTGTATTAAATTATCTAAAATAAAAACACAATAATCTGATATGTAACCCTACATGTCATATATTAAAACAAGTTTTTGTCTATATATATATATATATATATATATATATATATATATATATATATATATATATATACATATATAATGTATTATACTATATAAAATTTTACATTCTTTTGGGAAACAAAAATTTGGAAAAGCATGCTCTACAGAAATGAGATATATCTTAATTTACTACAGGTTCATTAATGTTTATACTTGATGATAAATTATATACCACTTTCAAACATTAGAAATGCAAATTACCATTTATCTTCTGTAAATTTATAAGTAAAAAAATTACGCATATAATTTTTGAAAGCATTTATTCGCAGCACCATTTCAGTAAAAAGATATTATTAATTGGGAATTTCATTCTGAATGTGGTAAAAAATTAAGGCATTAAAATTTTTTAATTAAATTGTGTATATTATACAAGATAAATGTGTGTATATATATATTGAATATATAAAAGTCCTGTTCTCTCCTGCATGGTGAAAATAATAAGTCATTTTTGAATCCATATTTCTTTTACACAAAAAATAAAAATTATAAAATATTTGTGTGGTGTATCTATTTATTATGTAGTATAGGGATTTCTTAACACAACATCTGTTTTTCAGAATTTGACTGGTATAAATTTGTCACACAGATGTACAATTTTTTTTACTATGGATAACATTTTTTGGTGTTTGCACAAGGGTTATCAAAATGTAAAATTCATTAATTTTGATGATAAGTTTCATATATAGACTATACACATATTATTGAAGTATAACACAGTGTATTCCAGCTGAAATGTATTAAGCCAGTGTTTCTCAAACTTTCAATACTGGCGACCCAATTTTAAATCATAATTATTGTCGTGCCCTCCCTGTACAATAATAATGTATTTACTGCAATAAAAATGCACTTTGAGAGAGAAACACTAAAGTTACAATACGATCTTAATTATAAACCGTACAAATTAATACGATAAGTATATAAAATTTTGTGTATATGTAACTTTTAAGTAATATATATTTTAAAAAAATTACTTAAAATATATATTACTTACTTATTATTATGTTATTTTTCTTTCTCTAATTTTTAAATTGCAACAGATCGCAAAATGATATATTTAATTAAAGATTTATTTTCTTCAGCATTCATTTCTCAAAGTACAAATGTCATTAGAAAAATAGTCTAGTCAAAGTTGCTCTCTATCATATCCATCATATCTGGCATTATAGGGTACGTTTGCGTGAGTCTAGGCAACCTATCGGGCGTCTGCGCAAAACAAGTAAAAATGCTTTTCTTCGTGCAATTCTAGTCAGTTTTGGTCGACTCGATACTCCTATAGCTTCCGAATCTAGCTTGAATGTACATTTTTTTAACTTACACGTTAATTGTAATTCACGGTAATTAAGTATTTACGGCAGTAGATTAAAACAATATTATACATACATTTTTAAGTCGTAAGCAAACATTCGATGATAATAAAGAATCAAGTACACAGACGAACGAGCATGGTTCCGAAAATTAAATCAAGGCGATATTCTCAAAAATACTTAAATTTTGGATTTACCAATACTGAAGTAAATGATGGAAAAAAAGCCCCAGCTCGATATGTGTTAAAACTTACAAATCTGTAGAACAACATGTGAAAGTTGTTTTTAAAACATGTAAAATCATTTAGCTATGTTGGCAAAGAATTTTTAAAAGTATTTTCTGGATGAGGACAGCTTGGTAGCAAGTTACGAGTGGATTTGGGATTTATTTCAAGATACTCCAGAAGGGCTCTCAACTTCCGAAGAAGAAATCTTCATAGATTTCACATCCAGTGAAAATTAAAAGGCAATTTTGTAATAAATCGCTCTTTGAATTTTGGGTAGAGGTGGATTAGGAATTATCTGTACTGAAAACAAAAGCACTTCGTATACTATTACCATTTTCAACATCCTACCTTTGTTAAACCGGATTTTCTGCGGTGGATGCTTTGAAGACAAATAATAGATCTCTGCTAAATATAGAAAAATAACTCTTTAAGTGTCAATTTCTGATATTAAACCTTCCTTTGAGAAACTTTCCTCAACAAGACAAGCCCGTGGAAATCCCTATATAATAATTATCAAACTTATTCTTAATGTAGTAATAAGATTGATTGAATATTAACGTCGCACTGTTCAGCTGCACGAGGGCTTTTGACGACGGACCACTTAATTTTGAACCATGGTCAAGAGACGTGGACGATACCTGAGCTGGCACCCCTCTCTCCTAACTACCACACCACACCAACGGGAAGACGTTCCAGCTCTCCACAGATTTAACGTGCATCGCTGCCCTACACGGTGGGTCCTTTGCGGTACTGGGCTCGAACTCGTGACAAGGTAAGCCACGATCCGACACCTATACCACTCGGCTACCGCGGCCAAATTTAGTAATTAGAAATTATTTATAAAATACCTTCTTCAGTACTGATACATTAAACGTATACTGGCTAAAACACTAACTCTTCGCACGAGTTCATTTTTTTAAAAAATAAAACAATATTCTTCATATAATAGCTGAACTGTAAGGAGAGTAAAACTACGTGCACGACATTGTATACAAAATGTAAAATGATTTTTTTTAGATAAATGCTATAATTGTAAATAAATGTTTAAAAGAACTGTAATTTTAAACCTCACACAATTAGCATTTAGAATTAATGTTAAATAATGAAAAAGAATATAAAATTCCGATGAAGAATAATTGTGTTACTTTTTAACATTTAAAGCGAGAAGACTTCGAAATGTTTTAACCCGGGAGCAGGCGTGTACTCGATACTAACGCTAATGGTAGTGCGGGAGGACTCAGTCACCCCACTCATTTGTTTATAATTATTTTTACTGTACACGATACAAATCGGAATTCTCGTGAATATTTTAATTTATAGAAAGTATACTTACCTTCTTTCAAGGACTATTTGAGAAAAAATTTCATAAAACTGAACTAAAATGATTCAAAAGTACAAGACCATAATAAAGGACGCAAATCAGACACTTTTCACTAATATTACAGAAATGTTAAATCAATCAATTCTTCTCCAAATATCGAAAAACTCTATTATTCACAATTTCCCTAAGCGAAAAGCAAACGCATAAAAGATGGGACGGAACAAATATTGAATAACCATACCATAAAATTGAAGGTCAATCAAACGTTTAGCAAACGTACTATGCAGCCTGGCTAAAAAGTGAATCATGTCTTCCTTTTCTTTTTCTACAACTAATGTACAGTATTTCAATAATAATTACAGTGATGAATTGTTTATCTTAGAATTTTTCTCAGGGTCTGGGTTTCGTTTTTCTTTTAACGAGTAATATTTTATGTTAAAACGTGATAAAAAAAATCTCTCATTGGGAATTACAGCAGATAAAACAAAATGTTTTTTTTCTTTAATTTGGTTTTGGGATCAAAGATAGCTATTTGATGACGGAAAAAAGCCAGATAGTAAATATAAATTATGTCAGTGTTGTTGTGTATATTTTTTTTTATTATGGAAGAAAGCATTTTGTTTTACTTCTCTTTCTGGTTATTTTTTTTAAAAAAATCTTTTAATTTTCGATATGCTCGCGCCCCCCTTGTAGGGTCATCGCGCGCCCCACACTTTGAGAAGCACTGCATGAAGCATAAGAATACTCTGGATTTAAATTTTTACATAAGTCTAAAAGGTTCATCTGTATTGATACTATCCTGCTTATAAATTTAAGTCCTGAATAAATTTGTTGTATTGAGTTATTTACAAATATTGACCCAAGAAGTTTTCTTAGATCAGTTCTATGATATTTATCAGTAATTAAGATCATGAAACCAAATATGATTTTACATATAGACATTTGGTTCTGAAGGATATTTGCTTTCTAAAATCAATAGAAATATTCGAAATTTTAATATAACGTTTTTCAATTCTCTGTTTACCCTTAAATAAATAACTTGACAAATTGCTGTTTGCAATAATCTACATTAATGCAAAATTCAGTAAAAATAATGGTAATTTCAGTAAAAACAATTTCAAATTTTTTTTAATGGGTTAATTGTCCAAAATCCCTGATATTTTTGTGTGACGTGTGTTGAAAGGGTAAATTTGGAGCACTTGTATATTATAATATCAACTAATTTCTTCAAATCATAAAACCACCAAATGCTACGATATACAACCAATAGTGGAAACTGTTCATGTTCATGTTTGAACACAGTAATTATAGTGATAGAATTTTTTTTTAAAATTCGGATGTCTTTTTGATTGGCGAAAATAGTTGGCAGTTTAATACGCATGTTCCAAATTTTGGAATGATATGAGTACTGATTTAGCATTTCATAGACAAACTTTGAAGTAATTAATTTTATATTTGAAGTTAATATATTTTTAAACATCATATATATACTTTAGAGCAAGAATTCTGAATCTATTTTCTTAATGTTGTTCCATTTTCAATTTTTTTAGCATAAATATAATTATGTATAAAAGGATACTTTAGATGCATAATCAGAGATAACAAAATAACATGTCAATACATTAATCCAAATAAGCTTAAGTTTGGATGAACTGAAGTATATTTAACACAATATATGTAATAACTAGTAGAAATAGGTATGCATTAAGTGTTGGTATGTTCAGTGTAAAAAGATCAAATATTCTCTTTAAAATCGAAAATCCTTCGTATATTTTAAAGGAAAATATTGTAGGAATTTTGCAATTAGTGTGAAATTCAAAAAAAAAAAAAAGGAAAAGAAAATTAAAGGAAAATTAAGGAAAATTAGTGTGGTTTAAAAATAAATACAATAAGCTTTAGTATTTAATATGTAATTTTACAGTTTTGAAAAACAAATGTTATACAAAGGTTTATTGTACTTTTAGGACACGAAAAAAAGTGTATCGAGATATTTTACAAAAAACAGTTACATTGCCATTTTATATATGTATTTGTTTTCTTTATTCAAAACTTCTTTCTATAATTTGCATGATTTAAGTATTCTAATTTGTTTTATGTAAATTCAGAAAATTGATTGTACATTTTTAATATCTGAAATTTTAAAATTCTTAGGATATTTCATTTATATATAATCTGGATCCATACCATGTACAATTTCTCAAAAATACTATGAAAAGTTTTGTTGACAACCTACAAATATAATGCAGTATCCTGTTTTTGCTTTCTAGTTCCTATGTCACATATAGCTGGTTGTTTTTCTTGAAGATGTAATTAATTTTAAAGAGAACAGGCAACCCAATTACTTGTTTTTTTTCCATTCTTTGCGTATGGTGGTGTTTAAAAATTTAAACTTTTATAATGACATAAACCTAATGAGATAAATGAAGTGAGAGAAAATTTCAGAAATTCTGCATTTGACCTTTTTTTAACTATTTAATCTGTGATTTAGGAGAGGATTTTCTTTAAAAATTTTTTAGAGTATCATTTTATTTGTTTGGGTTGATGATATTTAATACTTTTTCTTGTAAATAAATTGAAAAAGCCATTTATAAGGTCTCCAGATAATTTTATTAGATATTATCAATAAGATAAAAATTGAGATATAATAATTGAACAAGATATTATGCACGTTAAATATTGGCAGTTAGATCCCCGATTTGTTCTATATTTGTCCTTATAGTATAGTGTTACATTCATAGAGTCTGATTTATACAGCAGATCATGAACTGCTTTATTTACTTATAGTGTATTCATGTAATGTTAAAATTAAGAGTCAATAAATATAATGTATATTAAAATGAGTATGATTATTAAATAAAACTGTCCAAAAAGAATTTTCTGCTTCATTATACGAGAAATTCTCATGAAAACGATTTAATTCATTCTACTATAAAATAATTTTATTAAAAAGCCTATTTCTTTAAGCATGTTTCTTAATTTATTTTTAAAAAGTCAAATTCCTTTCTTTCTGAATGTTGGAGACAGGCATTTCTAAAAAAATTCAAACCTTTTGAAGGGTAATAATTACAAAGGAAGTCAAACTATAAAACATATCAAATGTTTGTTTAAAATTAGATTATTTCAGATATTTCACACCTTTAAATGATTTTTAAAATGATTTAATTTCCATCACAGAAGAATTCCTAATTGATAATGAAAAAATTTCATTATTAACCAACTATTATTTTATACACTCTGCTCTCATAAAGTATAAATCTCTTGTTAAACATTAGAAATAGGTATGAAAATTTTTAAATAAACAAATATATCCAAGTGTGATTGACAAATCTTATTATAAATTCGTTTCCAAAATTATATTTACTTGCATTTCATGTTTCTGAATGTTCCATACTCTTCTATGAGAAATTATAGAGATAGCATTTCTAAGAACATTAAATATTTGTAGCTGGTAATTACTAAGAGAGTCTGACAATGAAAGGTATAAACATTAACATTTCAAAATGGTGCCATTTCATATTTAAGTGTTTCTTATAAATTATACTATTTTATGAATGTATGTGGAATGCTCCACTATGCACCAATACGTAATTGGACACATATGAGAAGTTTTTCCAAAAATTCAATGGTATCTATTCTATACTGTAAATCATTCTCGTGCGTAAGCAAACATAATAAACTACATAAAAACAAAGGACTTATTATAAGGATGCTAAAAATAATCTAGAACTATTAATAAATATATAAACAAACACTGCAAGTAGCCGCCGACTTTGCACACTAACACCAAATGACAAATATACTAAACTGATACAAAAATTATGCTAAAAATTACGAAAATACTTCATACCTAATTATTAAACAAGGATAATGCAAAAATATAATAAAAATAAGTAAAATTTCAGAAATAAGCTTCACACACAAGAAGTAAACATATCAAGCATACGAAATTTAGACATTGATTCAAAACGTGGGGAAATGTTAGTATCCTTGTCACGTGATTCCGACTTGGCGTCTCATTGTCGTGAATCAACCTCATTGATTTATCGTATTTGATATGTTCCAACAATATGCAAAGCCAAGCATTTCCGTTTTGTTGCGTCACTGACCTTGACTGGCACCTCTTAGCTCATTAAGAATTCATGTATCTGTGATTATCAAAGGATTGGTCTACATATTGCGAAATTTCAATGGCTAATATGTTTTTTCAGCAGCTGTTGTGTAATAAATTACTCATTCCAGTACTTCAGAAGAACTTTCCACTAAATCATTTTGTTTTTCATTCAAACATGTCTATTTTTATAATTTGTTGATGAAAGATTCTACATGATCTAATTTTCAATTGTGTACTTTATCATTCAATATATTAATATTTTCATTTCATTTTTGACAGAATTATTATGCTTTCTATTAAAACGTGTGTTTTTTCTTAGAATTTTCTGATGAGATCCCAAATGATTTTATTTTTATTCGTGTAATAAAAAAAAATATATGAACTTTTTCTTAAAATGACTAACTTCTAATTGTTTGCTTTTTTTAAATAAATAACTTTAAATGATTAAATTCTTTTTCATATTTTAATAAATTTAATTACAGTTTTGAAAACAAGATTTACTTTGTTTAATTTATTTTTATTTTCAAACTCTTTTTGCATTTATTACAACAAAATAAAACTGATGATATATGAAATGTTTTTATAGAAGTTTTTTTTTTGGTTGAAATTAATAACTGAAGTATTTCAAATTAAGTAATGTATTTTAGCTCGCACAGTTGTTTTTAAACATTATTGGTCCAAAATATTTTTAAGTGGATAAGTTTTGAATATTTCAAGTATAGTACATTTTACATCTGAAATGTTAGACTTCTTTTTAATAAGATATTTTAATTTTTTCCTTTAAAATTATTACACGTCAAGTATCACTAAAAATAGAGTAAAATATAACATAAAACAATCTATGGTTGATGGAGACATTTTAACTATAAACTATTGAAACGTATTGAATTAAATATATTTTAAATTATATTTTCGATTAGCAAAAGAGAAATCAATCTGAATTCATCCATAACCCCAAAAAACCCCGCAGTTTTAATTTTTTTAAAAATTATTCATCATTATTCTGTAAAAAGCAGTGCGGAATTAGTTCTTAAAACAATGATGATGTAAAATAATAATCGTTAAACGATGAAAAATAATGATGCGTGGAACGCCACTCGATAGAAGTGAAATTTCCTTGGCAACGTTGGAACATTGATTATTTACCCTAATATTCCAAATTGACCGAGTACATGTCTCAATCACCTAATTTGCGTGAAAGGTAATCGTAGCGAAATGAGTCTTTCTGATATCAAATCGAAAGAAGAAAATCCTTGAATTTCTGGGTATACAAAACCATTATATTTTGATAAATTTGGTATACTTTTCCTATTTAAACTTTGTCGGCAATTGTAGTGCGCTTTAATGTGTCTTCTAAATTAATTCCCGGTAAAATATTTTACAAAATATTTTTGTGCTCAGCAACAGACGTTCTCAAATCATCTCTAAACCATAATCTATCATAAATTGAACGAGCGTATCAACTAAAGGATTATCAACGAATCGCTTTTGAAAATCTTTGTGAGCATTTTTATGGGAATCATAGTCTTTGTAACGTAAGATAGGATTTATTATTGATTTATATGCATCAGTTCCAACACGAACTAGGCTTGTCAAGGGCTCTGTAGTTAATGGCACAGAGTGGTTCACTAAGTCCGCATTAATCTGTGTTGTCATTAGAAGAGTCTCAATAACCTTCCCATCCCTTAAACTGAGCATCAAGAGAGTATTTTGCAGTGTTTTTTTCCCGTGCTCGATATTCTCTCATGTACTCTGATGGAGATTTGGCAGTAGCACTTAATACATTTGTAATATTTTTTCTGTTTTTTTTTTCTTTTTTTCTCATTTGTTCGACTGAACTTGCTGCTAGTTTTTCTTTCTTTCACGAAAATCTTTTCCTCTTTGTGCATTTGATGTAGGCATTCTGACTTGAATTAATGTAATAATTTAACGCAAATAAAAGTTTAAAAAATTAGCCGCTGAGAATATCGCCATGCAGCAAACAATCTAAGAAAATATTTAAAAAAGCATGCTTTTGCTGCGACAGCTATTTTGTCAACACCGTAATGTCACGGCATCTCATACAACCGTTGATAGATGTTCCCGGGTCTGGGGGTAAATGACCCCCTCCAATTGGAAGGTGGGCAAGTTGAAAAATTGGAAAAGTGAGCAATCTTCCAACTTTTTCATAGATATTACGCAAGTCAAGTGGTGTCCCCACTCCCCCTTTTCCTCCCAACTCGCTATCCTGTCATCGTAGTGACGATTCTGGGGGATGGCGGGGAGACTACTTCCGTTCGCTTTTTCACTGTGACGCAAAACTGGGCAAATTTCTCATACACTCTCGAACATAAAGAAGTTTCACTTCAAAAAAATGACTTACCGCTAACAAAAGAAAAACTGCTTTTCAAATAACAATAAAAAAAGGACACACTATAAACTTGAAAAACAAAATTATTAAAACTATGGATTATATCTCCTTGATAATAGATAACTCAGTTTCAAAGTACATTCAATTAGTACCTATTGAATTAAATACATTTAAAATTGCATTCGATTAGCAAAAGAAAATTAATCAGTCTGCATTCATCCACATGCCAAAAAAAATTACGTGGTTTTCTTAAAAAGTTATTCATTAATATTTCGTAAAAACCAATACGGAATTAGTTTTCAAAACAATGTTCATGTTCAGTAATAATCGTTAAATAATGAAAACTAATTACTTACCGCTAGCCAAAGAAAAAAAAATGCTTCTCAAAAATCAATATAATACGTACACACTCACTACTAACCTGAAAAACAATTTTGAAAATATTTCCCTTTTGATACTAAGGCAGTGTTTCTCAAACTGTGGGCGCGACCCCCTGGGGGGCGCGGTAACCCTGCAAGGGGGCCGCTAGCGTATTGAAAATAAAAGGTTTAAAAAAGTAATTTTTTGAAATGAAGTAAAACAAAATGCTTTCTGACATAATAAGAAATACACATTTAAACTGATATAATTTATTTTTATCATCTGGTGATCATCAAAAGTAAAAGATTCCACTTCAAACGGTCATTAGCCATCTTTGATCCTATAACCAAATTTTAAAAAAATATTTTGTTTGCTTTGCGGTCAATATGAGAACGATGAGAGATTTTTTTTTTATGTTTCTTTTAACGATATCAAACGATGAGAGATTTTTTTATTGCGTTTCTTTTAACCTAAAATATTACTTTAGCTGACCTTCGAACATACTGGTATGGTTATCTCCGTCTTTCTTTTAGGGAAGTTGTAAATGTATTTCTGTTTCATCTTTTTCCATGTGAAAGAGTTTTATGATATATGGATGAGCATGAGTATTCTGAAATATATAATGCATAATGAAAAACGTTTTACACAATTATTTTTTAGAGCATGCTACACTTTCCCAATATACAATTTTGTAGTTTTGATTGCTGTGTTGTACGACTTATTATGGTTTATAAATGTAAATAAGCAGAATATTAAAAAAATGGGCATCTGATCCCTATTGAAGGAAGTTGAAACTGATCAAGCAATTGAAGAACCTACTGAAATAATGCATATTAATCAAGATATATAGCGAATGTAAATATCAGAAAAGCATTAGACATGAAACGTTTGAGTTGATATGAAATTTTCAAATGCTGCCTAAAGATCTCTATGAAGAAAACTATGAAGACATAATGTAGCACTTCGCCTTGTCAAAAAGACACAAGGAAGAAAAAGTTCAAAATGCTATTTGTAGATCATCAAACAACATCAAAACTACAAAAACGTGAACAAAATATGACAGTTTAGCTGGAAAAAAACGTTCCTGTGTTGTTAGCGAAAAGTGTGTGTGATTTATGTCCTTTATATTAAGGACATGCACATTTGGAACATTTTCTTTAGAGTTTTATTGGATAATTTCTCAAATTTTCTAAGAAAAATTGAAAAGTCCTTGAATGTAGGTAAGTATATTTTCTCTTAATTAAATTATTCACTGGGATTGTGATTTTTATCGTGTATAGTAAAAATAACTATAAAATAAATTATAGTTTAAAAACAAACTAAAAGCTTTTATAGTGAATCGAACTAAAAAGAAAAAAAAATTACTTAAAAGTAACATATACAAAATTTAATACTTATCTTGTTAATTTGTACGGTTTATAATTATGATCGTATTGTATCTTTAGCGCCAAAGAGCATTATTATTGCATTCAATACATTATTATTTTTAGGGGGGGTGCGATAAAAATTATGATTGAAAATTGTGTCGCCAATAGTGTGAAAGTTTGAGAACCAAAGTACAGTTTCCCTGTCCCGCAAGACGTCAACGCCTCCCGACGATATCAGCAAGTTTTAAAAATAGGATTTTCTTGTCCGTTAACAAAAACTAAATTCGGATCCAATCAAGAGTACGCTATTTCAAGATTAGACACTCCGATGGAAATTTTAAATTTTTTCCCACAAGTGGAACTGGGAAATCAGTTCCACGTTAATACAGAGACTATACTCTAGAGTTTTACGTGTAATTAAAATTTGAAAATTGAAGGAATTTATTTAAAATATTTTTTTAAAAAAAGTGGTAAATATGAATACAATAATCTTGTCTGCATTTTGATTTTTCATTAGTTTGAGTGCCCATTTTGGCTTCACGTCCAGTGAAAAATTTTATTTTTTTGGATCTCCTTACCCAGCTTATTAACTTTTTCTTTAGAAATGAGATATTGGCGCAACGGACTCCGTTGACGATGAACCCGAATAGGAGTCCATTGCTGCACAGTTGTAAAACAAAATACTTTCGAATTGACTGTAAAGAACTCAGTACATTAACTTTCCTAGAGTTGATAGCATTCTAGCACTTCGCGATTACTATGACCAAATAGGGCTAAATAAGTTATGAAATCTCTGGTTGAAATTCCAGCACTTTCCAATTGATGCACTGCGCCCTCTATGTAGACTGAAAGTATATATATATAATTTATGGCTATCTTCAAAGTAAATATTACATTTATGGTACAAAAATTCGGAAACCTTTTTTTTAAAACATTTCAATTCTTTTTGTACCCTTCAAGGAAGCAATATAAACTAGACATTTCATGCAGTGCATTTGTGTAACTAATATATGACAAAAGTGGAATTTACATTGGGAAAACATGTCCTGTTGAAGATATAAAAAAAAGGGTTTTGGTATCGAACCTATCCATGTTTAATGGTCTAAAGATCGAGTTAATATTGAGGGTTTTTTTTGTCTTAATTTCCAAAAATTTGAATTTTTAAAATTATGATTTTATTTAGATACTAAATTTTAAGAATAATTCCCCTTCAGCGTTTCTACCAAACCTCCTTTATTTTTGAAGTGATAACTTCTATTGGCGCGTTTTGCCGGAGAGTGAGCTTGAATAAACGTCACACTCGAGTATGTAACGCTCCTTCGGCTTTTTCCGTTTTGAGTCAGAAATTTTACTTGTACAAGAACGTCCACACCGCTAAAAAGAAAAGGTGAGAGGTTTCCCCTCCACCGTTTGTACACCTGCGCCGTAAAAGTAAAGTTCCTAGCTTCCATCTAAGTGGGTCCCTCCCCCTCCTTTCACCACTTCTTTCTACGAAAATGATCGTAGCCGAAGCATGTACTATTTCTTTTTTAAAAAATAGGCTTAGTGAGAGAGGGAAATAATACACTAAAATTAAACAAAATGTAGAAAAAGGTCAAATCTTGTTCATAGAACTAAGTAAATAGTATAATTATCATTAGCAATATTGCAATAAATTTAAGAATAAAAATCTATTTTTGTAAGCGAATCAGAATAGCAATGAACAAATAGTTCTATTAGTCACATTAATTAAAAATACTTTGAGTATAAAGAGAAAATTAAAACAATACAAATTTTTAAATAACAATACTAAGAATACAGCTATTAAGAAAAAGTTACATTAAATAACTTAAATACAAGAAAACAAAATAAAATTGAGTAGATTTACCTTGCAGCAGCACCTTATAAATTTGTACAAAAATCCCATCCAATGACAAAAGAGCTAGAACAAGGCAGGGATTATGCGATATAAATCTTCTGATTAAATCCATTTTTAAAGGTTTTGACCTAGTTTCCTCTCTTCCCAATCAAATAACTGTCATACTATCTATCCCTTTGCTTAAATTAATTCATGGATAGAATTGAATATTGTTAAATTACATCCAAAATTCATAAAGCCGGATCGGGTCTTCTGAACAAATTACCTATGATTTTAAGAGGGAATTTTAATGTGGATTTTTCAAAAGACAAATCAAAGCCTTTAGTTGATCTTTTTAAAATCAAAATTCCATTTAATTATGTCAAATGATTCAGATGAAAGCACGAGGAAGTACGGAACAATGCTTGACGAAGTTTTTTTATAGATATTTAAGGACTCACAGGACTCTTAGCAGATATACGCGTGCACTCGAAATAAACATCCTTCTTCAAACCAATATATATTAGCAATAAAACAAAACAATAATTTGAAATTTTTACCACATGATAATCATATGTATTTAGAATATTTCTTAAATTTTTGAGAAAATTTGAGAAAAATTTAAATGGTTACAAAGAAATGAAGATTGCACAATTTTTCAAAAATATGAAAATCAGTATTTTACACCGCGCTGGTTTCTTAAGTACAAAATTAATCAAAATTTTTACAAAATTAGTTTTACTTGGTATAAAAATGTTCACTTTTGAAGTTATACTAACTCTTAAGAAATTTAGAGGAAAAAAAATATTTTTAAATACAATGATAACGAAAATTTTAAGAAGAAAATTAATTAAAATTCAAATAAAATAAATTCTATTAATTTTTTTATGAAAATTGCTGTAAAAGTTATGAAGAACATTATTTTGAACACGTGTATAAAATTTCAAATTGATCTCAAATAGTTTCTGAGAAATCCTGTGCGGAAGCTAAAATTTTTTGTTTTGCGAAAAATGGTTAAAGATAAGAAAGAAATAGGGTTTTTTTCGTTTAAATTTCACTACTCTTATTTCTCAATAACTTCGTAAGTTTTTACAGTATCAACACAATTTTTGTACCAAAATACTCAGAAACATTGAGGCTTTAACATATATAATTTTTTTCAAAAAATTGAAAAATTTGCAATTTAAGAGTCCTGTAAGGTCTTAAATAAAATTTTGTGTCTAAAGTATTTACAGCCTATTTCAGTTATTTATAAATCTATTATTTCCTTCTTCGAATAAAATTAATTTACAAATATGATTGTAGATTTAGCACCAAAATATTACTTTATGAGTACAGGCCTATGAATAAATAGTTTTATAGGACAACACTAATATCCCCCTTTTTTTTTCACCGACCTAATCCCTGAAAAAATATTACAAAATTTGCACTTATCACTTCTATTGTGTGGTCATAAGCACACACATTTTTTTATTGCTTTTGATTCGTAATAATTGTCTGGTTTATGTTTTGATTTGGATCTAGAGCATCTTCCCAGGTTTCCTTTACTTAATCAAAATTATTTGGGACAAGTTTTCCATAGTTATCTGATCCTTAAGCGTCATATTGCATAATTATGGAAGCATTATCCGAATCCATCTTCAAATCCACAAGGTAATCGACAAAACTTTCTCAAAATTCAAATAGCAATTCAAAGTTTACGAGGTGAAGTGGTATATGCAGATATTCAATAAAAACTAGTATCTAAAATCGGAGTGCAAGCCTGTATCAAGACAAGATAATACTGTGCTTATTGATGGCATAATTATGTATTTAAAATGTCATTTTGAACTATTAAATTATTACTATCAAAATTTTTTTGCATTAAATTTTTTTAAATATTTCAAAAGACTGTATTTCAATTACCTTTCGAAATTTTAAGAATCTGCAGCAACTTTGTTTCTATAAAGTTCCGATCGCTGGACATCATTGGGCACTGGAACGCGAAGCGTTCCTCCGTCCCATACTTAAAGTATTGGGCGCTTGACGTTGGTTGGCCTGCTTTTGAAATCGTGCATCCTTATTTTCTATAAAGTTGAATGTGATTATTGAAGAATAAGGTTGAAGAAATAAAATAAACTGGTGAACTTAATCCCCCGAAATTTTAAAACCTCAGATATATTCAAAGATATTCTAAATGTTAAATACAATAAGTATTAAAATTTGTTTTATTTAATAGAAGAGTTGTCGATTTTTAGTTGTATCACTGCCGATATTATATCATTACAACACTTTTATATTACAACTACTGAGAATAAGCTATCTCATACCTTATTCAACCTCACAACTACTTAACATCACTGTCTCTTTGTTGAGGAAACAGTGCCATCTATTTCCTAAGCTACAACATTTTTTTTAATATATATTTTGCTTATGAATGTAACGCAGCGTTATATTCTTTTTTCTTTGTTCTAGAAGAAACTATTCTATTTCTCGCAGAAAATTTGTCGTTTTAATTTTTCCACAAGTTTCAATGTATAAGTATTTTTGGGTGGATCCTAGACAAGCACACTGCTTGGCGACAAAAAATTTGGCGCTAAAATTTTTGGCGATAAAGTTAACAATCTGGTAACCCTTCCGGATTGTCCAATCCTGTGGCTAAAATATGGTAACCCTAAAACCGGTCAAGCAAAAAAATCGGGTGAAAAGTGGACATCGTTCATTTTCGCCCTTGACCCTGCTGCAACACGTCGAATTCGACCCTGCTCATACTTACTTCCCCATGTGTTCCGATTTTTGGCTTGATTTTGCACTGGTTGTTAGAATGGCGTGTGAAAGAAAATTTCTTGAAAGCGAGGAAACCACAGGAATTTTTCTTTTTCTTGAAAAACAAGGGAATAAGGCTGTTTTAGATTGGGCCATGAAAGAAGGATTAATTCCCTCCAGATATGAGTGTCCGAAGTGTAAAAAGGATATGCGTTTGGTTGAACGAAAGGATACGATTGATGGTTTTTAATGGCGTTGTCGAGTACACAGTCGAAAGAGAATCCCCACTTTGCCGGAGTGTAAGAAAAGGTAGGTGGTTTAGTGATAGTAGATTGAGTATTTGTGTGATCTTGCGATTAACCAGGTATTGGTTTGGCAAGAGTATGAATGAGTTTGTAGTGAATGATTTAAAAATTAACAAAAACACAGTGGTGGATTGGTATATGTTATGCCGTGAGATTTGTATGGTTGCATGTGTAAGTGAGAGCGCGAAACTTGGAGGGGAAGGAAAAATTGTGGAAATTGATGAAAGCAATTTTTAAAATGCTTTTATTCTTTTATTTTACTGCCCTTATCTCGTAAAAATGCTCTTTTTGCCCTTTTCTTTATCTTATGCTTTTGTGTGAATACAAGTGTTTTCAGCGTCCCTGACGCCATTAGGGAAACCCCGTTCTTTAGGATTTTTGAAAAGGAGCTGAGACTTCCCCCCCTTTTTCCTTCGTTTCCGGACCTGACACCATTAAGGAAACCCCGTTTTCTTAGGGTTTTTGATCACCAGCTAAGACCGGCAACCCCCGATTTTTCTTCGTTTTCGTCCATGGCGTCATTTTTTAAAACATGGCTTTTTGGCGCCATTTGGCGAAAAAAATGGTGCCAAAAACAGCAGTGTGCCAGACTAGGATTTTACCTAAAAATCTATCCAAACTCAAACTACTTCAAAACTTGCACGAAAACGTACACTCGAAAAATCGCTTACTGCGCATGTACGGTTAAAACTAACCCGGCTGTGACGCTGGAAGGATTTTTTTAACTTGAACCGGAGTTAAGTTATTAACTTGGGATGGTGAGTAACGTTTTCTGCGAAACCCCGTTTTCCTTCCTCTAACCAGCGGTCAGGTTAGCGGTGAATATGGGCGTAAGAGAAGGGAGAAAAGATGGAAAACAACACCTCGGCCGGCGTACCGACCTTGGCAGATCTAGTGCTTTTCTATCTAGTACTCTCATAAAATTCGTTTCTCGTCCAGCAATCATAAATTAAATCGCTCCTAGGAGCGACCGTTTATTTTTGAAAGCTGGATATTCCTTGTTTCCTTTTTATCAATTTATTACCAAGTATTTATCACTTTATGACTTCATTGCGTTATATAAATTCTTATACCGCGATCAGTCCTTTACTCTTTTATTTTTTGGTCCCTCCCCCCCCATCTTTACTGGCAATGTGCAAGTTGGTTCATTAAATTTTATTCAAAATTTGTTCTTCCCTAATTTCTATGGGATCTTGAAATTAAATTTTAATTTCAAGATCTCCTTGTTTCGGGTCGTTCATTTTCGGATCGACCCAATCCTTTTCCACGCCCACTTTCTGCGTTGATCGGTTTCGACCAATCATTTTCATCAGTGAGCGGACTTCGTCCGCTACTGTTTTTCAGCAGATATGTTTTTTTTTTGCCCATCTTAATTATTTCATTCTCTATTAATTCTACTTTATGTCACCCCACTAATTCGGCTCTAAATGTATCAATTCTGATGAGGAGGTACGTCCCCCTTTTAGGGACAGGAACTCCGTAAGTTACATGCCACTTGCCGACCCTTGGCAGTCAGAAACTGTTTGGGGGGTAGGAAGAAACGCGGAGCGCGTTTCGAAGTTCTAAGAGAGAGAAAGTTCTTTCGAACTGGATGGAGGGAATGAAACGTTTCAAAGACACGTTTTGAAGTTCCAACAGGGGATTTTTTTCCGTTGATGCCTCAGGCTGTGTGAATAAGCTGTTGCTTTGTAGCGATGGTTATGGGTCAAAAAGAAGGGCGGTTTTTTTTAGGGCTTAAAAATTAAGTGAAAATTTCTTTCTTTTTCACTGTGTTAATGAATTCTTGTAAAAAGCAATTTTATTTCGCCAATAATCAGTTATAACATTTTTTTTCATTATGATATATGTATTTTTCTGGCAGGAAGAGACATTGGTCCTACACCTAAGCGTATTTTATATTTTTTCAATAACTGAATTAAATTAGTTTAATATACATTTCTGTTTTGTTTATATTTTAATTGATTATTCTGAATCATTTCTTGGTTTAGATTCAATTCTGTGGTTCCTTTTTCAGTTTAAAAATATCTAACTTAGGTTTAAGGCTTGTGTGTGTGTCACGTTTATTATTCTTATTTTCATTTTAAACCTTTATATGTATACATTTGAAACCTTTCGAGTTTTAGATTTAAAGTTGTCTCATTTCTTTTCCAGGATAAGAATTTCCGATAACTTTAATGTTGCTTTCAAAAATTGCACATTCTTTATTTTAAAAAATTGAAGACCTAATTAAATCTAAAACCAGAAACAATACACAAAAATCAACTGTAAACATTTATAGGTGAACATGAAAAAGGAATAAACGTTACGCTGCTGTAAACCAAAATAGAAATTACAGTACGAATACCATTGTGCCTACACAAAAATTAAATAAGGAATTTTTAAACTGCAAAAGAAATGACAAAATTAGATCAATGCTTGAAACAAAAATGAATATCAAATTAATATGATTTAGTTAATGAAAAGTAGGCTTAGCTTGAAGAGCTATGCACCTTCCAACTGTATATATGAGCCACTCAGTGCACACATCGATTAACTCCACTTTTTGAAAAATCTTAAAATTAAGTGTCAAAGCCCTTGGTATAGTCATAACTTTTTATATTTATAATAACTTTCCTGAATAATAAAGATTAGCACCATTAAATGGCCATTGAATAATAAGTAATTTATTTCAGAAGCCATTTTGATTAACTCCATACTCTAATGTAAATCGTTTCAGTAACGCTGTATCTGTTCTGGCCGTGCATTGACGCTTATTTGTTTTTAAACAACCGAAGATGCTCTCTCCCTCTCAATAATATTCGTAACAAACATCAAATATTATATTTAAAGCACAGTTTACAAAGTGAGGGCGAGGACCCTATTCCGCATGTCACTCCACAGTATGCAAAATAAGTGTTTACATAAAAAACCGTTCCAATAGCTGATTATGTAAGCTCTTATGTTGCATCATTAAAGAAAAACATCGTAATGCGAATAGCGCTGATTTGGTGCGAATATTTCGGAAGAATGTAATCTTGAAAACCGACTTTTTCAGCCAAATATTGTTGTTATCAGCCAACAGTCAAGTAGTTGTTTTATGCTATATTCGTTCACAGGTAGTAAAGAATAAATGCTTTTATGATGTGATTAACTTAAAATATATCTTTAAACCTACAATTTCTATAATACATAATACTTTTTAACAATTTTCTGAGCATTTGCGTTGATTTAAATTCCAAAACAAGTTGGAACTACTTTTTCAAGCGGATTTTTACATTCCCTACCCTTCCCAGCGCTGCCAACTTAGGGTGAAACGAAGTATAGTATAGCAGTGATCTCTCACGCTGAATGTTACTGTGTACTTCTTAGTCTTTTCAACATTACTCCCAGATTGTTTTTAAAGAAATAAATAATATACCGTTATAATCAAGATGAGTGAGACTAATAATGTGAGTGAGGAAAGCAGTGATGATTCTTCAATACGATTTATCAACAGAAAGTCTGGTCCAAGAAGACGTTTATCGTTTTACTCGGATTCATCGGATTGCAACAGTACAAACCCAACAAACACATTGGTTGGGAGGAAAAGAAGTCGTAATCCTGTTAAATGGATACGAAATTTACAAAAGAATAACAGGATAAAAGGTTTGGCATACAGGAATAGAGGAGGAAAATTAATACCTGGAAAAACATTTGTCGATATACAATGCAGATGCCGTCAAAATTGCAATCAAAAAATTATTTCGGATGAGAGAGAGGCTGCCATGAAAGTATTTTATAGTTTACATAGTCAACTTGATCAAAATATTTTCTTAAGAGGTTGTATCAAAGTTAACGAAATAAAAAGAAGGCGCCCTACGAATGAAACTAAAGAACGAAGATCACATTCGTTTACATATTACTTTCGAAAAGAGAAACTTGATATTGCCGTTTGTAAAAAATATTTTAGAGACACTTATCAGGTGAGTGACGGGCGGATATACGATTGTTGTTCTAAAGAACAAGTTACATCTTTGGTTGATAAGCGCAAAGGCCGCGTTGCAAGCAATAAAATAGATGATACAAATGTTATAAAGCATATGAAGTCATTTCCAGCCTACAGTAGTCGCTACACCAGAGCTCATAATCCAAGACGACAATATTTAAATCCTGACTTAAATATTAAGAAGATGTACGAACTATACGTCACAGAATGTGAAAAGGAAAATGTAGCACCAGTGAAAGAAAAATATTACTATAATGTGTTCTCTACAAAATTTAATTTACATTTTAAACAATCATCAAAGGATACGTGTCAAACTTGTGATGCTTTTCAAATAAAAATTCAATCTTCAGACGATGAGGGAATTAAGATGGCAAGAATTGAAATGGAAACTCTTTTAGAAGAGGCTGAACGGGCTCGCAGTCAAATGGCTGCCGATCGAATGGCAACATCGGAAAAATTGTTCGTATTTTCTTTAGACTTGGAAAAAGCTTTAGCCTTTCCCAAGTTGACCACATCCATAGCTTATTATAAGCGAAATTTATATGTTTATAATTTTGGATATCATGAATTGAATAAGAATATAAGCTACATGTTTGTTTGTCCAGAAACTGAAGGATCTCGTGGGTCTCAAGAAATTTCATCTTGTCTGATAAAGTACATAAAGACTTATGCTGCAAACTTCGAAAAAATAATAACATATTCGGATTCGTGTACCGGGCAAAACAGAAATATTAAAACCGTCTTAAGTTTATTGAAACTTGTTCAAAGCACAGAAATCAAAGCTGAATCAATTGACATGAAATTTTTGATAAGTGGACACAGCTATTTGCCCAATGACTCAGATTTTGCCATTATTGAGTCATGTGCGAAAAAAAATCAAAACATTTTTTCACCAGATGATTGGTACCATATCATCAAAACATGTAAAAAGAAAGCGCCATTTCATCTAATCCAAATGACTCACCAAGATTTTTGGTCAACAAAACCTTTAGAACAGTCTATCATTAACAGAAAAGTAACCGTCACAGGGCTTCCAGTAAATTGGCTTAAAATACGCTGGATAAAGTTAGAAAGGTCCAAACCCTATCTCATACAATTCAAATGTGACTATAATGAAGATACAGAATTTCAAGCCATTAATATAAGAAAATCTTTAGTGGGTAGACCGCAAAGTTTGAAAAAATATAGATCAGCCTTTATTATATCCTAAAGGTAGAACTGTGATAAGGGAAAAATGGAGAGACATGATGGACCTGCTAAAATTCATTCCTCCTGTTAAACACGATTACTATAAGGACCTGTCAACAAATCGAAATGACGAATCCTCGCATACAGCTGATGAAGAAGACATTATTTATAATATTGCTGAATCATCCCAAAGAATAATGCCACTAACATAAAGCTGCTATGAATTAATTACAAAAATTATATTATAACAAAACTGCCAACATTCATTTTTATGGAAAAGCTGTGATAAAAATGTATAAAATAACTAACTTTTTCTGTAATAAAAAACTTAAAAATGTAAAAACTAAATTTAACTTTATTACTTTTTTCAGTTGCCAAATCTATTAACTACACCAGTCACATAAAAACTGTAACATTACTGACGATTGTTTGTTGGCTATTCTTTCTTATTAATTTTATAAACCGTTCGATGAAAGCTATATCTGCAATTATGCATTCTACATTATATATTTGAATTCATATTATCAGAGGAATTTTAAAAAACAATATACATTACATCATCGCGTTTCTCAACTTTTCGTTTTATGGAGTTAATCGATGTGTGCACTGAGCGGCTCATATAATACTGCTTTAAAAAATAAACTATTATAAATAATTAAAATATAAAAATCGAAAAAAAAATTTAACGAAAATAGAAAATGTAGAAAATTATAATGCTGGGAAAAAATGTTACATCTAAAAGCCGGTAATCGAAGTTTTCGAGCGCATAGAATTCTAAAGCAATAACACTGTGTTGCCAAACGAACAAACCTAAAATCCAGTTAATGAAGAAAAAAATGGAAAAATCGCTTAAAAATTAATTTTTAAAAAAAATCTGAAGCTAATTTCGAAAAAATCGCTTCGTAGTGCACATCATTAGGACCTAGAATAATTATGTGCCAAGTTTCATACTTCTGGTCTTAGTTTGGGCTGTAGAGGTGAAACACACGCGCTTAGTCTCTTTTATTAATTAGACTAATCAAGTAGTTTGAGACCAAAAAAGAACTTAGAATAACTATAGAAATTTTATTTAAAGTTCCTTTTTTAGAAGACCATACGTAAAATATTTGAATTATAAGTGTATCTAAGTTTTAAAAAATTCTTTTCTTTCTAGAAATAAAGAGCAATACATTAAAATACAAAATGTGTATTTAAATTAGTTTTCATAAACTGAAATTTTATTATGAATAATTTAGTTTAAGACTGCTTTTAGTTAAGACTTTAAGACTGCTTTAAGACTACTTCTCTACCACGTCAAGGTAGCATCGACAGAGAAGTTAATACAGTTGGACCTCTACAAATGGATATCTTTAGGACAGGGAACAAAATCAACTTCTGAAAAAATATATTAAAGTTTTTGTTTGTAAATCATTTGCAATATTTAGAATTAAACATGACTGAACTTTATTATAACAACTATTTTAATGGGGAAGTGATAGCAAATAAGATACGAGTTTATTCAGTTAAGAAATCTTTACTTTAAGTTGTTTCAATATTATTACTATTGATACTTTAAATTTATGCATATAACCAGGCAGTGGCGCACAGGGGAATTTTTCAAGGGGGGTCCGCGGTCGAAAGTTCACCATTCTTGTATCATGCTCCTTTTGATTTTGTCGATTTTCGGGAACAAAACACAAGAAAAAACTAATTATTGAATAAATAATTAGCATTAATTAATAAAATTAATCATTAATAACAAGTAATTAATCAAATTTTACGTACTATTTACTTAGAATTATAATCAATGGGAAAAAAATCAAGGGCTTTGGGGGGTCCGGAACCCCAGGACATCCCCCTTGTGTGCGCCACTGTAACCAGGTCATTTTTTACTGTTACCTATTTACAAAAATTCAAGTGTATTCTTTTTTTTTATTATTTAAATCAACTATTATAAATACATTGTTATTAATCTGGAGTTTTCACAGCATGTGGATCTAAAACCTACAGTAAAACTGAACATATATATTGCACATTACATATTAGTCAGGAATTTAAATATATAGACTTAAAATTTTTTAAATGCCTTCTTGTGAATCAGGAACTCTATATTGGAATGACCTAAAACTACCTATAAAATAAAAGGAACACATATATTTGTGACAAATCTATACGGAACTTTATCACTAACCTTCTAAGACGTCTTTTTTAGGGAAATTTCATTCCCTATCTATTTCCAATCAACTCCAAAAATAGGACAGGGATTCCTTATTATGCAGATTAGATAAAGTATTTAAGTCAAATGGAATAGTAAAGTGAGAGGCAGTAGGAGAGAGAGATTGAAGCAGGAAGTTATAATAGTGAAGTTAGAGATTTATTATTGAAGATTTCTAGGTGGATAAATTAGGCAGGAAGAGCTGAGATTCAGTGTGGTAAATATTGATTTATAATTAAATTCTCATTAAAGTTTTATATTAGGAGTGAGATTAAAGTTAAATGCTCAGTAAGAACATTATTGAATATAATTCTGGGATCTCTTATTGCGGTAATCTCTGCGTGATTGATATTCTAATTGTTAATTAATTGGATCATTAAATATTTAAGTTAATATAAAGGAAACTCCCTTTTTAAACCTCATAAAGCTATTTTGATTTATTTGTTATTAAAAGTCTTTGATTCTATTTGGGAAAAATAACTAAATACAGAAAGTTATTTACAAAAATGGCTACTGGTTCTTCTTTGACTCAAAATTATTCTCGTTCTCAAAGTGAGATCTAAGGGGATCTTCACAATGGCGCCCAACGAATAAATCCCGAGAATAGAGTCGGACCCAGTTTTAGAATCATTCCGGAACAATATTTTTCGGGGGTTGAGAACATAAATGATTTTTTGGAGAATATTGATAATACTCTCGCGTATTATGAGATACCTGCACAACTAGCGTGTGCTTACTTGAAAGGTCATCTCAAAGGACGGGCACTAGACTGGTTCGAAGTTCTTGGTTATAGGGTCATTGAAGATAAGGCAACAGACTACGCGCACTTTAAAAAGGCATTGTCGGAACAATTCCCCGTGGTCAGAAACAGGTCAGAACTAGAAACGCAATTTTATTCCTCATCGCAAAGGCGTGATCAGCAGCCTTCGGACTTTATTTATGAATTATTGAAAATTCATAAGGTCCTTAAACTAGAAATGTCGGAGGAAAAATTAAATGAACACGTCGTTAGTCGATTAGAACCTCAAATTTTGGATTATGTCGAAGTTAGACATCCACAAAATACTGCCAATCTCCTGCAAATCGTTGATAAATACGAAGGACGTTTAATGAATAGACAGATCAGAGGTTCGAGTGAGGGATTTAGAAGTTCAAATCCTAATGAAAACAATCGTTTTAATAACCGGCATAGACAAGAAAATTGGAGGGAAAACAGAAATAATGAGAGATACACCAATAATAGCCGACCACAAAGAGAGTTTAATCGGCTCGAAAACCAAGGTTTCGCAAATAATCGGAGATTCGAGGGTTGACACCAAGGTGGACAATCGGATCAGCGATTCCACAATCAGGGCGGTCGACAAAGTGGGTCGAGAAATAGTACCTTTTGGGGTCAAAATGAACGAAATAGACATTTAAACTTTTAAGCGATCGATATGAATAGGGGGGTAATCGATCGCGGGGCACGGAAAATCCTCCAGTTTTGGATCAACGGCCTATCAGAGTATCCTCTATAAGAATGACCCCAGTCGAATTACCGTATGTCCCTATACCATTAAACGAAACCTTTATTACAGCACTGTGGGAGACGGGAGCGGAGAAATCTTTTACTTCGGAGGAGGTCTACCACAAATATTCTTCATAACGACCTCGTCAAAAGACGAAGGATAGAGTCGTGACAGCACAAGGAGCCCCGTGTAGTCACTTAGGTCGGGTCGAATTGGAGATTCGGATCAGGGAATTTCAGAAACCCTGGGAATTCCATATTCTAGACAACATGCAATATCAGTGCATCTTGGGAATCGATTTTATGAAGGCGTCGCGATTGACATTGGATTTTGATCAGAAATCCTTGATCATTCCCGATAATCTGATCAAACAATTGCCTAAAGAGGAGAAACCCGTTGATATTTATCTCACAGAATCAAAACTTGATGACGAGCAACAGAGGCAATTAAAAGCCTTATTTAATAATTTTAAAGGGTTATTTTCCGATCAGCCGGGGTTAACGCATGTTCTATATCATGAGATAGATACTGGAGACAAGGGACCGGTAGTGTCGAGACCATAAAGGTACGACCGGGTCAAGCAGGGCATTATTGATTATCACATCGATAAGATGTTACGTGATGGTACAATTTGTCCTATTAATTCGCCTTACGCATCTCCAGTCGTTCTAACACGAAAGAAAAATGACCTTCCTCCAGACTCTCCCGAGGCGTATCGTTTCGAATCAATCAATTCAAATATCCTCGATATCCATTACCGGTGATTCATGACTTACTCACCAATATTCCTCACACCAGCGTTATGTCCACACTAAATTTAAGAAGCGGGTACTTTCAGTTGGCAATTAGCCCAAAAGATATTGAAAAAACAGCTTTTATTACTCGGAAAGGCACTTTTGCATTCCTCCGGATGCCGTTTGGCCTTTCGGGGGCGGCGCCGAATTTTCAAAAAGCAATCGACATAATTTTAAAACCTGTTATTGGGCGTTTCGTCTTGGTCTATATGGACAATGTTATCATAACATCGCCATCCTTTAAAGGCCATCTCGATCATTTAAATCAGGTTTTTACTTTATTACGAGATTCAGGGCTAACTTTAAATAAGGAGAAATGTCACTTCGCCCATGACAAACTAAAATATTTAGGCCTGATTATTAGCAAAGACGGAATCAAAACTGACAGTAATAAAATTAGGGCAATTACGGAAATGAGACCTCCCCAAAATAATAGGGAAGTGTCAAAATTTTTAGGGATGTTCAAATTCAAAGTTCTAAATAATTATTCAAATTCGTAATTCCAAATTCAATTCGGATTCGTGCATTAAAATGAATAAATTGCTCTTACCTGTCAGAAGGAGAAGCGACGCACAAAAACACCCCAGTCGGATGGACGGACAAAACGTTTTTATTTACAAAACAGGAACGCTATTTACACTAGAAGCAAGCGACTACAGCGCCGCTAAACAGGAGTTACAACATACTCCCCCCCGAATGACCAGGGGTTCATTCATAATCTGCTACTATTTCAAAATACACAGAAAAATATTAAATACACATTACAAGTAATTCACATACAAATTCACCAGATACAAATTCAAAACTATCACTTAACTAAGAAATCATTCATTAAGTTTAAAGTTATGTAACAATTGTACAGGTCTTTTAATAATTGAATTTTGTGTTTTTATCTTACAAGAACGTATTTTATCATCCCTGCCAGGAAATACATCAACCACTTTACCTAGTTTCCAAAAATGTCTAGGAAATTTTTCATCATTAATTAGTAGAACATCATCAATTTTAAACTCTTTAATTTCACCTTAGGTTTAACACAATGAGCAGATTTAAGCATGCAAATATATTCTTTTGACCATTTTGTCCAAAACATATTAAGTAATCTTTCACGATAATTAAACCTTTTAATTAGAACTTTCCTGTTGGATAAGTTAGAATCAAAATTAAGCCTGGCAGGTGGTAGACTATTCACTCTACGTCCTAAAATCATATGAGAGGGAGTAAGAGGTTCAGGTTCATCAAATTCACTAAAAATATATGTAAGAGGGCGAGAGTTGAGCACTCCTTCAATTTCAATTAAAAGAGTCTCCAACTCATCGCGAAATAAAGTTGCTCTTCCCACAGTCTTTCGTAAAGCAAGCTTTACTGTTCGAATAAGTCTTTCGTAAAAGCCGCCCCACCAGGGTGCTCGTTCCATAATAAACTGCCAATAGATTTTATGAGAAGCGTAGAACGCTTTCACTGTAGGATCGCTGATAATCTTCAACAAGTTTTTCAGTTCAAGTTCGGATTTCTTAAAAGTTTTTGCGTTGTCAGTCAAGATTTTCGAACACAGACCACGATGACTAATAAAACGTCGAAGTGCTAATAGAAATGTTTCAATTGTAAGGTTGTTCACTAGCTCTAAGTGAAGAGCTCTCGTAACAGCACACGTAAATAAAACAATGTAATGTTTATTCTCGTCTTTTGTGTAGAGGGGGCCTCCAAAATCTATTCCAACTACAGAAAATGGAGCTGACTGCTCTACACGAAGAGCTGGTAACGGAGCGGTGACTTGAACACCTGAAAAGTCGAACTAAATCTTTTGCATATCAAACATTTCTTTAAGATGTTTTTCACAGTCTGTCTCCCTTTAATGAGCCAGAATCGCTCTCTAATTTCTAGTAGAGTTTCACTAACACCACCGTGAAAAACCTTTTCGTGAGAGTCTCGCACCATTAAATTTACGAAGTAATGCTTGGCCGGTAAAATGATAGGGTGTTTTTGTAAATAAGAAAATTTAGATTTTTGCAGTCTTCCACCGACACGTATCAGTTCATCTGAATCAAGGAAAGGATTAAACTCTAAAATTACTGAAGTTTTGAGTAGTAGTTTGCGTGGACGTAAACAATTAACTTCTTCGGCGAAAGCATTCCTCTGTAATAATTGAATCCAAAATTTTTCGGCACCATCGATTTCTTCTGTACTGAAGTCGTCAGGTCGTTTATTGAATCTATTGCGAATGTTATGCACAAAACGAAGCACCCAACTTGTAACTCGCAATAATTTCTGCAGGCTGCTAAATTTGCTTAAATTAATTATTGAGGCTGTGTTTAATTCACATGCCAACGTAAACACTTGTTCTTCGGATTCACATGGGTCGGTTGAAGAAAAGTCACAATTCAAGCTTTTCGGCCAGTTTTCCGTCGTGCGAAGCCACTGAGGACCATGCATCCAAAATTGGCTGTTAATAATCGTCTCGAGATTCGCTCCACGAGAAACATAATCTGCTAGATTTTCTCTCCCACTGCAATGATGCCAATCAGACGGATCGGAATTTGATTGGATTTCTATTACCCTATTCGAAACAAACTGTTTGTAATTTGAAGCTTTTCCTTTAATCCAATGGAGAGCAATAGAAGAATCACTCCTAAGGAAAAATTTCAAAATAGGGAATTTAAATTTTGATGTTAAATATTTCAAAATTCTCTCGAGGCTAAAACTGCTCCCAAACGTTCCAATCGTGGGAGGGTTAACTTTTTGAGAGGAGAAACTCTGCTTTTAGCGGTTATAAAACTCGTGTAAATATCGTCATTTGCAGTGACATAACGAAAATACGCCACTGCTCCAAATGCTCTGGGACTTGCATCACAAAATATGTGCAATTGCAAATCCATTCCCTTATCTAAAGGATATGGAAAATATTTTCTTTCCAATGTTAAGTCGTTTAGAAGACAAACTTGAGAGCACTAAGTATCCCATTTATTCTTTAACTCGGTGGGCAATTGCTCATCCCAGCCGAGACCGTATTCCCAAATTTCTTGCATTACGCATTTTATTATTAACACAAATGGGGAAATAAGACCTATCGGATCAAAGATTTTTGCTGCTTTTTTTAGAACACAGCGTTTCGAATTCTTTAAATTTTTAATTAACTCCAGCAATGGTTGTGCATCTAATTTAAATGTATCATTATTTAAATTCCAAATAATTCCTAAAACCTTTAAAGAACGCTCACCCGATTCACAAACATCACCTATACCGTTTTCGTTCCATAATTTTCTTAATTCCTTCGAATTAGTTTTAAATTTTCTTAAATTCATGTTAGCATCTTTAAGAATTTCAATCGCGTCTTTTGAGAGATCGAACGCCTTATAAACGGATTCGGATGAACCGGCGAACAGATCGTCAACATATAAAGAAGTATTCAACAGTTCATATAAGTTTCTCTATAATCTTCCTTATATTTTCGTATATGGAATTTAATCGTCGCAGCAAGTATAAAAGGACTCAAGGTCACCCCAAACGGTACACGATTCATTCTCATTATTTTGTACGATTTGGCATCTCCATCATTCGGAAACCAAAAAAATCTTAAATAGTCGCGATCTTCCTCAGCTATTCCAATCGTTAAAAATGCCCCTTGAATATCACTACAAAACGCATGTTCATATTCGCGAAATCGCAAGATTACATCTATTATTCGGGGATTCAAAGGTGGACCCCCGCATAAAGACACTCATTCAAAAATTTACAGTCTCTACCTTTCGAGGACGCATCAAAAACCATTCGAACTTTTGTCGTTTCTTTGCCTTTTCGAACCACAGCCGAATGAGGCATATAATCAGAATTAGTTTCGAAATGTGATGAACATTCCTCAACAATATTTTCTTTAATTTGATCTTTAACAATATTTTTGTATTCATTATAAAGCCAATTATTGTCTTGCATTTTTATACTTAAATTACCAAATCTGCGCTTCGCTATTGCCCAATTATTTTCCAAATCGCTTGGTTTATCTTCCCAAAATAATTTAGTCTCATACATTCCGTTATTAAATTTTAAATTATTCTCAAAACTCGAAATATAGTCGTTATCGCTATCTAACATATTCTTTTCTGTATCACTAATTCCCATCGATTCTAATTTCCAAAAAATTGGGTTAAATTTTCATTTAATTGGGAACAACATTCTATTTTAAATACAGAAACGTTTTCTTTATAATGTACATCCATAGGCGATATTCTATCCTGGATTATTGTCCCGAAAATGGTATCTATCGCAAACAAAGTTTTTGTTAATTTCTCCTTTTTACCGGAATGAATCTGCCAAAAATATTGCGCCCCTATTAACAATAAAATCTCATCTCCATTAGATTCGTTTAAGTCAGAAAAGTGAACATTTTTACAACTAAGCGATTTCTTTAATTTATTCGCCGATACTTTGAAAGGAGTTCCGGAAGTGACATTCGTTAAAAGAGCTTCAATAGTGATTGTATTTACAGAATCGTTAAGGTTACAGAGGGTAATTTCCACAACTTCGTATTTTTTTTGAATGGGTGTTCTCGAACCGAATGTGTAAACCAATACATTTTCTTCGCGTTTCACAGGAAGCTTCATTTCAGAGGCTACTGTTTTTTTTTAAAAAACATCTCTGCGAAGCGTTATCTAACAAGAGATTTATTTCCTTTTTCTCCGATTCGTTTACCAATAAAGCCCTACACGTTTCGAGAAGAATTTCATTAGGAGTTGTATTCACATTACAGCATGAAATACTTTTCAGGGGGGTGTCACATTGCAGTGAGGAACCCCGAACACCTGCGTTCTCCGAGGCGGTCTTTTGGTCAACAGGGTTGTTTGTGGGGATGAAAGAAGTATCGCATATCAGTTCGGAGTGACGACCCTTACAATTAACGCAAACCCTAGCCTTTTTACAAGCCCGAAATATATGGCCTCGCGTGAGACATAGATAACAAATGCCGTTTTTCCTAAGAGATAATTTCCTTTCATTGATTGATTTCGGACAAGAATCGGAACTATGATCATTTTTATTATCATTTCCCAAACAAAATACACACTTATTTACATTGACAACAAACGCGGAGGTCGTCGGGACATAAGTATTTTTATTTTTTCCATACGCTGAATCTACGTTATATTTATTAAATTTACTTTGTTTATAATTCTGTTTTTCGTTATAATAATTTCTAGTTTCTTTTCGGGGATTGGAATCATAAGAATTAAATTCTTTAGTTAAATGCTCATTTTTCTCACGACATTGAATTTCTATTTTTAAGAAGTATAATAAATCAGAAATCATATTCTCCGTTTGACCGTATGATTTTCGGGTGAACTCTAATGATAAATCCCACGGAATAGATTTTAAAATTATTGGATACAGTAGGGAACTATAAGTGTCCGGATTTACCCTACAATTTTGTAATCCTCGAATATGGATTTCACATTCAGAATACAGTTTTCGCAAGCTCAAAATGTCATCTGATTTTCGCACAGGATTTAAATGTAATAATTTAGACATATGCGAATCAATAATTAAATCTTTTCTGCCAAATCGCTCTTTAATTATGTTTAATGCGATTGTATAGTTATTTGAACTTAAAGTTAAACCTCTAATTGCTATTTCAGCTTCATCAATTAAGTAAGATTTTAAATAATTAAATTTTTCAATGTCACTTAAATTTGAGTTATTGTGTATTGCTGCTTCGAACTGGGCAAAGAAATCACTAAATTTTAAAATATTTCCGTCAAATTGTGGGATTTGCAGTTGAGGGAGTTTTAAACTTGAAAATTGTTGTTCGCTTCTAGAACTTGTAATAGGTGTGTTTCTCGACTCAGTTTCTCTTTTGTTTAATATTTTATTGGCACGCACTTTACAAGTTACTATTGAATCACGGTATTCTTATTGTTTTTCTATTTCCTTTTCTAGGTCATTCATATTAGTAAGAATCGTGATATCTTTGTCAACATTCTCAAGTTGTTTTTCTTTATCAATTAATTTTGCTAAAAGTTCTATTAAATCGCATGATGCATTCTCCTTCTCAATTTCAATTTTAATTGAGTTCGATAATTCTGTTGCCGCCCTTCTGACAGGTGTTCGAATTTCTTTAAGAACTTCGATATCCATTTCGTATAAATTAAATTTTCAAATTCAAATACTGTTCGCAAGATTTCAACTACACTAACAGTTCGCAATAATTTATCTAAAGGCTGGCCCCGAGTTTCAGGCACCAAAATAATGTTCAAATTCAAAGTTCTAAAAAATTATTCAAATTCGTAATTCAAAATTCAATTCGGATTCGTGCATTAAAATGAATAAATTGCTCTTACCTGTCAGAAGGAGAAGCGACGCACAAAAACACCCCAGTCGGATGGAGGGACAAAACGTTCTTATTTACAAAACAGGATCGCTATTTACACTAGAAGCCAGCGAATACAGCGCCGCTAAACAGGAGTTACAATAAGGGATGACGGGTTGATACCAAAAATTTATCCCGCGATACGCAGATATATGCAAACCATTGTACCAATTAAAGAAAAAAGGGGGCGAAGTTTAACTGGTCGGGAGGAGCACAGGATTCTTTTGATAAGATCAAACATACACTAACGGAGGCACCGATTTTGCAATTACCGAATTTTTCTGAACAGTTCAATTTATTCACTGATGCTAGTGGGGTCGGAATTGGTGCTGTGCTTCAACAAAATCAAAAACCTATTGCTTTCGCGTCTCGAACCCTTAATAAAGCAGAACGTCACTATACGGTAACCGAAAGAGAATGTTTGGCAGTAATATGGGCTCTAAATAAGTTTAAAACTTATTTTGGACCCCTGCCTGTGAAAGTGATCACAGATCACGCAGCGTTAACAAAGTTAACGAATGGTAAGAATTTGTCAAGTCGGATGATCCGATGGGCATTGAAATTGTCCGAATTTAACATAGAATGGGAGCACAGGCCTGGTGTTCAAAATGTGGTCGCAGATCTTTTATCGAGAAATCCAGTGGACAGTATCGAGGGGTCACAAATTTCCTGCGCAGCTCTTAGAGCCCTCGCAATAAATTCACGTGAACAATTCATTAGGGAACAACGGGAAGATCCTGAATTAGGACATATTTACCGATATTTAGAAAACCCTGATGACGGTTCTGTTAATGCGGCGGTATGCGAGGGTTGATCCCAGGACTTCAAGTTAATAAATGGTCTCCTCTTTTACGCGAAGTATTTTTCTACTCTGGGAGAACTATGAGTTTATATTCCTGGTTCTGTTAGAAAAGATATAATGAAAGAGTTTCATGATCTGCCACTGGCAGGGCATCTCGGAAAGAGGAAGACATATCTTAAACTTCGTGACACGTGCTATTTTTTATTTATGAGAAAATATATATTTGAATATGTTTCAACCTGTGATCGGTGTCAAAAATTTAATTATAAAAACGCGCTACCAGCTGGTCGTTTAATGCCTATAGTTTCAAAATATCCAAATGAAATTATAACGCTAGACTTATTAGGTCCCTATCCCGCATCCCGACCCGAGAGATATAAATTCATATTAGTTATATCTGACCACTTCACTAAGTGGTGTGAGCTGATTCCTCTTCGTAAAGCTTCAGCCCAGGCAGTAGCTAATGCCCTTTTTGATAACTATATAGCGCGATGCGGAGCTCCGATTTCTTTGATAAGTGATAACGGCCCCCAATTTATTTCTGACATATTTGAACATCTCAGTCACAGGTTGGACATCAAACATATGAAAACGGTAACGTACAGACCACAGGCTAATCTCACTGAGAGAGTAAATAGAAATTTAGTTCAAATGATAGCCTCTTTTGTTGAAGAAAACCATGAAAACTGGGACCAATTTCTTCATGAGTTCGCTTTTGCTCTGCGCACTGCGGTAAATGAAACAACAAATAAAACTCCGGCTGAGTTATTCTTGGGAAGGAAAATCATAACCCCGTTTAGCAAGCTCATAAATGTTACAGAGGATACGAAATATGTTGGTAGGAACATCGAAAGATTATTCGATGAGGCAAGACAAAATATGCGAAAAAAGCATAAGTCTTGGGAAAAATATTACAATCGCAGAAGGAGAGATGTTCACATCAAAGTGAACGATTTAGTTTTAATTCAAACACATGTCTTAAGTGCTGCGGGTAGAAAACAGGTTTGAAAATTTATGTCTAAGTTTGAAGGTCCCTATAGAGTTTTGGAAGTTAAAGGTAATAATTTGATCATTTGGAAAAGCGGAAAAAGAGTGACAGTTAATATTGATCAGGTTCGAGTGTATCGTCCTCGACAGACAGACACGATTAGTTCGGATAGTCAGGTAGAAACTCTGTATGACGAGCAAGGAGTTAGTCATAGGTCGAATATATATATATATATATATATATATATATATATATATATATATAGGTCGAATCAAGGACAGTTTAAAGAGCACAGAAAACCCTCTAGTAAGGAAAGTGAGGGGTGTAGATCACGACATGGTAACACCGCACGGGAGATATCCAGAAACAAACGCAAAATGAGTAATAAAGAGTCGAAGGACCAAGTTTTAAAACGGTCCAAGATGTTCAGGAAGAGATCACTGCAAGGGTCTGAGCACAAGGACCGGAAAAGACTCGCTCCTGAGCAAAGGCAGGGAGTCAAGAGGTCGATTCCACCCTCGATCTCATCCAGAACTTATAAATTTAAGAGATCTAATACCTCCTCACAAGGAGTAGAGTCCATTGCAGGTCCATCAAGGTTGCCTGATTGCAGACTGAATAAGTCAACCACAGTCGAATCCCGGACGGAAGGTCGTGGACGTGATAACAAGACCCCCCAGACCAGAGCAACAACAAGCAGAGAGAACAGTCCGGTCGAATCAAGCCACTACAAGGAGACCTTGCCCATACTATCTACGCAGCCGAGTGAAGGAAAGCGACGGAATTCCTGAGGAGCAGAGGCACATCGAAATCAACGGCATCCCTCACTGCAGAATAAGGAGAAGAAGCCTCAGTATGGAAGCGTTGGATGGAGATCCGGTACATAGGAGAATTTAACAGACAAAAATCAGGTTACATTCTTTCTTTATCTTCGCGGTACGAACAAGTGAAGAATTTTTGCAATTGAAGCACAAGTCACGGGCGGACATTAAAATTAAGAAGACTGGCAAAAGTGGACACCGCATTGTGTGTGTTTTTTTCTGTAGCAGAAAAAACAGCTTTTGTGATAATTTTTTGTATTATGGAGAAAAAACATCTGTAAAATTTGCATTTGTTTACTTCGATGTATGACTTCGCTAAGATGCGACAATTCATTTGGTTGTTTGTGTTATTTGTTTATTGCAAAATGATTGTTATTGTATGATGTATATATATGTGTGTATATTTTGTTTCAAATCTGGTGACTTGGGGCGCGGCGAAGTTAGATAGGATTAACCATTACACTAACTAGCGCAAAAACTTTTAGAATGGGAAGGCAAAGGAACCAGATATATATTGTATGTAAAATTCATGTAACAAGTGTATAAATTCCTGTCTGCCTTTACCTACCACTCAAATGGAAATTAATCTTTCAGGGTAGCTGACCCTGAAGTCCTCGATGTTCCAGTGCCAAGGAAGATAAAAATTGTTATTTTATGTATAATATTTAAGTAGGAATTAAGTAAACTCTATGGAGCTGGTTTTTTGCAAAAAATTGGATGGTTTTTCCGACGCCCCCGTTGCCAAATGGATAGAGTGCGTGGATTAATTTAAACTTGTAAAGTGTTATGACGTTTAAAAATTAATTATAAGTCGTAATTTTATTTCGCTTTTTCCTTAAGGAAAGAGAGTTTCAGTAATATCCAATTAGCAGTTAAAGTCGTCGGAACTATAAGACAAAGATAGGAATTACATAATTTATTTTCAGGACGTATGAGACCTTCGAATAAATTTGGTTTTCTTTTTGGAGGGGTTGTGACAAATCTATACGGAACTTTATCACTAACCTTCTAAGACGTCTTTTTTAGGGAAATTTCATTCCCTATCTATTTCCAATCAACTCCAAAAATAGGACAGGGATTCCTTATTATGCAGATTAGATAAAATATTTAAGTCAAATGGAATAGTAAAGTGAGAGGCAGTAGGAGAGAGAGATTGAAGCAGGAAGTTATAATAGTGAAGTTAGAGATTTATTATTGAAGATTTCTAGGTGGATAAATTAGGCAGGAAGAGCTGAGATTCAGTGTGGTAAATATTGATTTATAATTAAAGTCTCATTAAAGTTTTATATTAGGAGTGAGATTAAAGTTAAATGTTTAGTAAGAACATTATTGAATATAATTCTGGGATCTCTTATTGCGGTAATCTCTGCGTGATCGATATTCTAATTGTTAATTAATTGGATCATTAAATATTTAAGTTAATATAAAGGAAAGTCCCTTTTTAAACCTCATAAAGCTATTTTGATTTATTTGTTATTAAAAGTCTTTGATTCTATTTGGGAAAGATAACCAAATAAAGAAAGTTATTTACATAAATGGCTACTGGTTCTTCTTTGACTCAAAATTATTCTCGTTCTCAAAGTGAGATCCAAGGGGATCTTCACATATTGCACATACGCATAAATCATTAGGTATTATTAAACGCCTTCTAGTTAATCAGCATTGCTCTATGATCCAAAAACATCTACGGTATAAGATTTTACATATTGCACATGGAAACGTAAAAATTCTAAAATTAGTATTAGATTACCACCTCTTTTAATTTCCAGTCATTTTATCCAAAATTAATATTAAGGTATCCGAACACGTTCAGAGTACTTTTTGACAAAATAACATATTTAAGCATATAAAGGCTGTTTTAGGATTCAATACCAATAAATAGTAATATTTAATCAACAATATTTAAAATGAATTGCCGGAATTTCCTAAAAATCACAATTATATGTAAAATTTTAGCAATATTTTTGTAAAACTTCAAAGCAATTAGAGAAAAAGTAATAAACTTATATTAGTAAAAGAATTGCCAAACGAATCTAGAGGCATTTATCTAGAGAATGTACTAAAATTTTAATGTTTTATTAAAATTTGAAGCTTTTAGAGATGATTGAGTAAAAGTTATAAGAAAAATAACGCCTTTATGAGACCATTATTTAAATAACATGCCCTAACTCAAATAATATTCATACTATAAGAAATATTTTAGTACATTCTCTAGAAAATAGCATAAATATTAGGTGAAAAAAGTTTTATAGAATACATTTGTAATATTTTGTGTGATCAGACTCGCCGTGATAGATTTCGAGCAATTTAAATGCCCACTTCTGGTAGATCAAAGCCTACTTCCGGTTTTTCTAACTTAATAAAATTAATTGTAACTTGGCCTCTAAGAAGCATAGAATCAAAACAAAGCATGTTTTGTAAAGCCAAAATATAGATGCTTTAAATAAAATAAAAAACAAAAATATCGGTCTTGTCCGAATTTGGTCATTTTCAAAGTGTTCGGATACATTAAAACCGAAAATTCATTTTTATACTGATATTGCTGTCAAAACCAGACGCGTTGATACACTTTGACTTTCTTCTTGGATAGGTTTTCTCAATGTAATTGAAGTTTTCTGAGAAGTCTTTTTTTTTTGTTGAAACATATCTCTGTGTCTTTATCTTTTTATTTGGCAGCCATATTCAAAGTTCTTGATACAATTTCTTGATTAGCTTCAGGGAATAAATGCAATGAATCAACAGTATTTCTTAAAAGAGTTAAAATGTTATATTGTTCTGGGGATGCTTTATTTATAAATTGCATGCATTCTTTCTGGAATTCTTCCTTGGAAATTTCTGTCCGTGTAGATGTGGCCCTCAAATTATCCACATGTGCTTCTTTTTCCAAAACTTTCCAATCTTCACAAATAATCATTTCTTCATCTGTTATACGAGAATCTAAGGATGGTCTTTCCTCTAGTATAGTACTATTGATTTCAATGAAATTTTTGCTGCAAATAAAATGGATATGTTTGCACATATTCCACTGAACTGCTTTATCAATGCACGTACATGTAAAATTATGCAAATAGTGGTTGCATTCCCTACACATAAAAGGGCATTCTTTGGAGCATGTAAGTTTTCTTTGAACCATATATATGTCCTTACCTCTTATGGAACTAACTGACCATTCTTTTTCATTATTTTGAATGCATAAGCTGGTTAAACTTTGGCCATCTTTATACCTTTTCCTCAGCTGAGATATTTTTGAAGATACCTTACCTTTCTCCAAACAAGTAAGTCGATCAAATACTCTGTCTCTTTCAAATTTCGTTAGCTAAGCAATACCTTATAAAGTCGCTTGACTTTTTCCCCTTGCAGATACATGTATTTTATCGTCCTACGTATACTTTCAATATGCATGTTGGTATTTATTCCATACCACTTCCTGTGACAATATATGCCCATACTTCACTTCACTTACTGTAGGTTTGTTCAAAATATCTTTTAAGTTCTTTCATTTCATCCTTTTCATCAAACATCTTCAGTGCTTCTTTTAACATTATATCGAAGGCTGCTTCATCTGTTTCTACTAAAAGACTTCGGACCATCTTGTAAGCTTCAACTTCGATTTCTTTCTTCGTTATTAACCTGGAAATACTACGTCTCCAACTTCTATCTACATGCCATGTGCAGAATTGAATTTTCTCATGAATACCAAAAACTGTCTTCCATGCATTAAAAAAAGGTTCAGAATCATCTGTCATCAAAACTCTTGGAGAAATACAAGTATGTTACTTAATAGCTGCATATGCCAGTGTTAATGCTGTAGAATCATGTCGATTGCTTAAAATGAATGCTGAAGGAAATCCCTCTCTTATCATCCAAAACTAATAGTGTCGCTAAATCAAACCCATATGCATTCATTTCATGCGTAAAATCCAAGCTTATAGTATCATTTCCATAAAATTTTAACATATCTTTTTGGGAAGCATTCATAATTACAAGAAGAAAATTTTCTGATTTCATACCAGGGTATAAATTTTCGTCAAAAATGATCTGGCCCTTGAAGAGAAATATAGGAGAATCTTCTGTTTTTCAGGCCTTCAACCTGCTTGTTTACACTTACCACATGATTTGAACCCAAAATACCATCAGAGCTTATATGGGATTCCTCTTTAATATTTTTTATATCTTGCCCTGTTATTAAAGGAATTCTTTCTAGTTTCTGATTCGTAGAATTTCTAATATCATCCAAGATAGCTTCGACTGGGATTTTATTTTCTAGTTTTTTCGGTATATCTTCTTTTTCTTCTCTTGTTATTTTCATCTGTCCCATATCTATCCTATGTCCTACATGGGTTTTTGTGAATACCACAGTCACTTTGGTTTCAATGTCTTCATATACTTTAATCTTGCATGGGCAGTTTCCATTAATCTTGTTGCTACCAGCTATTTTCATATTTCTCTTCTTATCACCCCTTGCATTATAAAAACCATTGCGATGACAGTAAAAGTAAATTATTTTTCCACCAGTTTTCCCTGATTTACTTCCAGTATTATTCACATACAAGGAACTAGTTTGTTTCTCAATGCTTTCTTTCCATAACTTGAAATCTTTAAAAGTGTCAAACTTACGAGTATCCTTTTCTATTGTAATATTATGTACCAAATCAATGTGATCCTCAAAGGTCTTTTTAGAAATGAGTTCTGCACTGCAAATAATACATCTTACCTGTTTAATTGTACTTACCTTATTATGAATCAATTTCGCATGTCGATATAAGTTCGAAGCTGTAGAGAAGGTCTTATATCACATTCAACACATTTAAAGCTATCCATAACTAAATTTTACAAGTAATATATATTTAAAAAAAATAAAGAACAATTGATAATAATACACAAATTTATGTAATAAAAATAAATATTTATTCTCGATACCCACAAAGAATTCCTTCAACTATCCATTACACTGAAAAAAAAATAAAATAAAATTATTATTAGAAAGGATTAAGTGTTCTTGATTAAAAATTACTGCGTGTTTGAAACTAAAATCTATTAGTTCCTATTAAATTAAACATATTTTAAATTGCATTTTCGATGACCAAATTAGAAATCTATCTGAATTCATCTATACTCCTAAACAAAACGTGGTTTTTATTTTATAAAAAAAAAAAAATTCAATATTCTGCAAAAAAGCAATACGGAATTAATTTTTTAAACAATGTGGATTTAAAATAATAATCGTTAAATAATGAAAAACAAATTACTTACCATTAACCAAAGAAAATTTCTTTCCAAATAATTAAAAACGGAGACACTACTGACCTAAAATACAAAATCATTATTACTATGGATTGTATTTCCTTTATAGTAGATTGCTACATGTTTGACACTAAATTCAATTAGTTCCTGTTGAAATATATATTAAATTGCCTTTGATTTGCAAAAGAAAATAAATCAATTTGAATTCATCCATAAGCCCAAAGAAAATACGCGGGTTTTTTTATATTTAAATTAATCATTAATATTTTGTAAAAAATATATAATTAATTTTTAAGACAATGTTGGTGTTCATTAATAATCGTTAAATAATGAAAAATTACTTACAGCTAGATACAAAGGAAATTTGCTTTTCAAAAATTAATATGACACGGACACACTAACTATGCTGAACTGGAAAACAATTTTCAAAATTTTTCCCTTTTGTTAATGAGGAAAATTTTCCCTTTCCCTCACGATGTCCGCGCCCCCTGGTGATTTAGGTTATTTTTAACATTAGGATTTCCCTCTCTCTTTGGGCTCTAGTATACATATGTTACAAAAAATTAAGTTTATTTTGCTCAGTTATATTTGAAAAGCCGTGACCTCATTGCATTAGATTTGCAGAATATTTCGGTAAAATCCGGCGTGTAATGCGCACCCATACTTTAAAACTATTTTTTTTATATTTAGGTATATTTGCTGTATAACGAACATCCCCTTTCTTTCGAAGGAACCTGAAATGAATGTGTGCATTGCTCTTTTGTTTTAAAGTCAATTATTCCAGGAATTATCCAAGACTTTTTTTTAAAAAAAATAGTATACTTTTAAAAAAACGCCTTTTAAGTTCATTAGGTATGTTATTTCCTTTGAATAAACAGTATTCCGATCTACGAGGAAGTCTAATTGAAGTGATAACTTCTATTGGCGCAATTTACCGGAGTGAACATGAATGAACGTCACGCTCGAGAATGTAACGCTCATTCGGATTTTTTCGTCTTTATTTGGACATACATACCCCTAAAAAGGAAAGAAGTGGCATTTCCCCCTGCCACTCTGAAACCGGTAGTTTGTCCCCCCATCAATAAAAGTAAATTGAAGTTCCTAGCTTCGATGTAAGTGGGGCTCCCCCTCAACTCTTTGTAGCGCAGGGGTGGCCAACCCAATTTACCTCGCGGGCCACTTCGGAAATACTTTACAATCCTGCGGGCCGCATATAAAAATATATATCTTTATATTACATTTGGATCCATTACAAGCATTTGTTGAAGTGAAAATTTTAAACAGACTGATATATTATTATTGTTTTCATTGTTTTTCCTGTATACCAACATAGATAGTATAATAATAATAATGCAATGGTCAAATAAAGTTTAAGTTATTTAATTAGTGAGATATCAGTTTCTCAACTCTTTTACTTAGTTTTTGCAAGTCGATCTCATTGCATGTGTACTTGCGTATTGTAATTGATGTTGCAGATTTTCGTGCGTTAAGTTTCAGCACGATTTATGTTTGATAAATTTCAATTTAGAAAAAAAAAAAAAAAAAAAAAAGGGATTAGCAGTAACATAATCAGCGTGAAAAAATAACAGTTACGGAAATTATTTTTTACAAGAAAAAATACTCTTTTTAAACAAAAATTATTGTACAAAGTATTCGAATATTGTAAAGTTGTTTAGAATCTAGAGGGCCGCAAAATTATTCAAGGTGGGCCACATGCTGTCCCCGGGCCGCGAGTTGGACACCCCTGTTCTAGGGGAATGAATGCGGGATTCCTTCTAATCGTAGTTGAAGTATGAAAGTGAAACATAATATTTTTAAAAAATAGGCTTTGAGAGAAAAAGAAATCCTACACAAAAATGAAACATAAAATGTAGAAAAAGGACAAATTTTTATAGAACTAAGTAAATGGTATTATTATCATTAGAAATATTGCAGTCATCTTAAGAATAAAAGTCTATTTTTGTAAGGGAATCGGAATAGCAATGAACAAATAGTTGTATTGATCACATTACTGAAATATACTTTGAGTCTAAAAAGAAAATAAAAACAATTAAAAATTTAAAACAACAAAATTAAGTATACAGGTATTAAGAAAAAGTTACATTAAATAATTTAAATACAAGAAAAAAAATATAATTAAGAAAACTTTCCTTGTGTAGCAGCACCGAATATATTTGTACAAACTCCCATCCAATGACAAAAGAGCTAGTATAAGTCAGAGATTATGCGATATAAATCTTCTGATTAAATCCCCTTTTAAAGGTTTTGACCTAGATTACTCTCTTCCCAATCAACTACCTGTCATACTATCTATCCCTTTGTTTAAATTAATTCATGGATAGAATTGAATATTGTTAAATTACATCCAAAATTCATAAAGACGGATCGGGTCTTCTGAACAAATTACCTATGATTTTAAGTGGAAATTTTAAAGTGGATTTTTCAAAAGACAAATCAAAGCCTTTAGTTGATTTTTTTAAAATCAAGATTCAATTTAATTATGTCAAATGATTCAGATGAAAGCACGAGAAAGTACGGAACAACGTTTGACGGAGTATTTTTATAGATATTTAAGAGCTCACAGCATCCTTAACAGATATACGTGCACTCGAAATAAACATCCTTCTTCAAACCAATCTAACTTAGCAATAAAAGAAAACAATAATTTGAAATTTTTACCACGTGATAATCATATGTATTTAGAATATTTCTGAAATTTTCAGAAAATTTGGGAAAAAATTTAAAAGGTTATAAAGAAATAAAGATTGGACAATTTTTCAAAAATATGAAAATCAGTATTTTACACGGCGCTGTATTCTTAAGTACAAAATTAATCAAAATTTTTACAAAATTAATTTTATTTGGTATAAAATGTTCACTTTTGAAGTTATACTAACTCTTAAGAAATTTAGAGGAAAAAAAATATTTTTAATTACAATAATAAATAAAAAATTAAAATTTTTAGAAAAAAATTAATTAAAATTCAAATAAAAAAAATTCTATTAATTTTTTTATGAAAATTGCTGTATAAGTTATGAAGAACATTATTTTGAACACGAGTATAAAATTTCAAATTGATATCATAAATAGTTTCTGAGAAATCCTGTGCGGAAGCTAAAATTTTTTGTTTTGCGAAAAATAAAGTTAAAGATAAGAAAGAAATAGGGTTTTTTCGTTTAAATTTCACAACTCGTATTTCTCAATACTTCGTAAGTTTTTACAGTATCAACACAATTTTTGTACCAAAATACTCAGAAATATTGAGGCTTTAACATATATAATTTTTTCAAAAAATTGAAACATTTGCAATTTAAGAGTCCCGTGAGCTCTTAAATAAAATTTTGTATCTAAAGTATTTATAACCTATTTCAGTTACTTATAAATCTATTCTTTCCTTCTTAGAATAAAATTAATTCACAAACATGATTGTAGATTTAGCACCAAAATATTACTTTATGAGTACAGACATATGAATAAATTGTTTTATAGGACAACACTAATATTCCCTTGTTTTTTATTCACCGAACTAATCCCTAAAATAACATTACAAAATTTGCAGATCACTTCTATCGTGTGGTCATAAGCACACACACTTTTTTTTTATGTTCATCTCTTGTCATTTTTGAAGCTCTCATTTTTATATTCGGCGTAAAAAGCGCACCCGGAAATTTCGATCATATTTCTTGTGCCAAAAGTGTGCGTTATACGCCACATTTTAAGGTATATGAAATCTTATTCATTTCTCTTGATTTTTTCCCTCGTCATTTTTAAAAGCAGTAACTTTATGTGCACCCCGTGTGGTAACCGGGATTCCTCAAAGGTTGCCATGTGGTAACCAAGGGGTAAGAATAGCCCCAATGTTTCCCAATGCATGTCGTAAGAGGCGACTAAAATAGGGTTGGGTGCAGGGTTAACAGCCCTACTCCGTAAAAAAACTATTGTTACGAAACCTCAACAGATTGCTAAAACCGGCTCTAATATACCCAGACGACTTGGCATGAAAAAGGACTTGAGTATTGGAACATGGAATATTCGTACCCTATAAAAGGGTGGAGCTTTGCAAAACTTAATTGATGCTTTTGTGGGCTACCACATTGATGTTCTAGCTCTTCAGGAAATTAGATGGCTGGATAAAAAAGACTGTACACTGTACTACAGCTGTCAGGAGAAAGCTCACCATTTTGGTGTAGGTTTCATTGTGAATAAAAGATTGAGAAATACTGTCATTGACTTTCAGGCCATAAGCATGAGACTGTGTAAAATCCGACTCAGAGGAAAACATTACAATACCACCTTAATCTGTGCCCACGCACCGACTAATAATAAAGACGAAACAGAGAAGGATCTTCTATGACTTACTCATGAAAAGTTATAAAGCGTGTTTTTTTAGAGGTATAGAACTTTAAATTGCAATAAAACAACGATGTATTATTCGATTGACATGAATTTTTTTTTATTCGAAAGATAATCCTGTGGCATTACATTTTAAATATGATTTCTGGCATATGACTGCCACGGCTGGCTCGGATGTAGTTCAATCTGGACGTTCAATTTTCGATGACTTTTTCCAACATTTGTGGCCGTATATCGTCAATAACATGGTGAATGTTGTCTTACAAATGGTCCAGCGTTTATGGCTTATCCGCATAGACCAATGCCTTTAGATAGCCCCACAGAAAATAGTCTAGCGGTGTTAAATCACAAGATCTTGGAGGCCAATTCACAGGTCCAAAACGTGAAATTAGGCAGTCACCAACGTGTCTTTCAATAACTCGATTGTGGCACGAGCTGTGTGACATGTTGCGCCGTCTTGTTGGAACCACAGCTCCTAGACATCATGATTGTTCAATTGAGGAATGAAAAAGTTAGTAATCATGGCTCTATACCGATCACCATTGACTGTAACGTTGTGGCCTTCATCGTTTTTGAAGAAGGATTCCACCAGCCCCTAAAGCGCACCAAACAGTCAGTTTTTCTGGATATAACGGTGTTTCGACATACACTTGTGGATTAGCTTCACTCTAAATGTGGCAGTTTTGTTTGTTGACGTAGCCATTCAACCAGAGGTGCGCTTCATCGCTAAACAAAATTCGCTTATGAAAATCGGGAACAGCGGCAATCTCATTTTGGGCCCATTCGACGAATCTACGCCTGGCTTGATCATATTTAAAATGTAATGCCACATCGAATAAAAAAAAAATTCATGTCAATCAAATAATACATCGTTGTTTTATTGTAATTTAAAGTTCTATACCTCTAAAAATACACCCTTTAATTCATGTCCTGCTCAAGATATGAAACTTGTTATCGGAGACTTTAATGCGAAAATTGGGAGAGAACTTTTTATTAGCTCCAATGCTGGCCTTCATAGCCTACACAAAGAAACCAATGAAAACGAACAGACACTTTAGGATTTTGCTGTATCAGAAAACCTATTCATCATTAGTACAGCTTTCCCACCTAAGGAAATACACAATTACACATGGATATCCCCTGATGGTCAAACCCACAACCAGATTGACCATGTACTTATAGGTAGGAGACATCGGAACAACATTATGGACGTAAGAAGCTACAGAGGCGCAAATGTTGACATTGACCATACACTCGTAAGGTCTAAAGTCAGATTTAGATTGTACAAGAATTTTTTCCGAAAGAGGGAGAACGGCAACTATAAACCTGATACCTCTAAGCTAATGGAGAAGAATATTCTCAAAGAATATAAATTAAAACTATCAGCGGAAATCATATCAGAACTGGATTCATCAGGCAACGATTTCAATTGGAAATCTGTAAAGGAAATAATCTTGAAATCTGTAAATGAGACTGTGCCTGGTCTAGAACGTCGTACCAAAAATGAATTGTATGATGAGAACTGCAGAAAAGCGATAGAAATGAAGAATAAAGCATATATACAGTTGTTGCAAAAGCACTGCACAAGAACTCATGAAGTGAAATATAGGGAACTGAGAAAAGCAGAGAAAAAACTACTCAGAAGAAAAAAAGAAATCTTTTTCGAGAATTCATTAAGAAACCTGGAAAACTACAACAGCCAAAATGAGTGCCGAAAGTTTTATAAATCAATTAATAGAATGAGAAGTGAGTTCAAGCCGAGAACTATAACTTGTAGAAATAAGAGGGGAGAACTCGTTAATGAACCACATGAAGTAACTAAAGCGTGGACAGACTACTTTCAAGATCTGCTTGAGGGGAGAGATGAACCTATTATCCTCCAGAATGTCCATACTGAACAGGACATCACATCATAGCAGATGAGAAAAACCCACCACCTTCCATCACTGAAGTAACCCTTGCTATTAAAAAATTAAAAAATAATAGATCAACAGGACCTGATAGCATTCCATCCGAGCTTTTAAAGGTTGATGAACCAGAACTTGTTAATGCCTTGCATAAAATTATTGTTAAAATATGGGAGACTGAGAAAATTCCCATTGAATGGGAAGAAGGCTCTGTCTGCCCCATTTTTAAAAAAGGAGACCAACTTGAATGTCGTAACTATAGGGGAATTACTCTTCTTAACACGGCATATAAAATATTCTCCAACTTGCGGTTTGCAAGACTTCAGCCTTGTACTGACCAAGTAATTGGAAACTACCAATGTGGTTTTAGACCACAGAGATCTACTATAGACCAGATTCATACGTTGAGACAAATCTTGGAGAAAACTAAGGAGTATAACATCAAAACATTTCATTTATTTGTCGACTTCAAAGCTGCTTATGACAGCATAAATAGAGATAAGATGATTGAAGCAATGACTGAGTTTAAAATACCCAAAAAACTTGTCAATCTCACGAAAGCTACTTTAAAAAATGTACGCTGCAGGATTAAAATACAAAAATATCTGTCTGAGCCCTTCACTACAGAAAGAGGCCTGCGCCAGGGAGACTCGCTTGCCTGCTTGCTCTTCAATCTGGTATTGGAGAAATGTATCCGAGACAGTAGCTTGGACCGAAGCGGCACCCTGTGGAATAGGTCACTACAGTTACTGGCTTACGCAGATGACATTGACATAATTGGAAAATCTGAAAAAGCAGTGAAAGAGGCTTTTCAACCCCTTGAAATCTTAGCCACAAACATGGGCCTCACTGTCAACGAGGATAAGATAAAGTTCATGGAAACACTGCCCTCTTCTGTAAACAACACCTCTTTTTGTGTAAACGGTCATTCTTTTGAAAGGGTTAGTGAGTTCAAATACCTCGGAACCATTATTAATGACCAAAATAAGCTGAAAGCTGAAATAAACAACCGTATAAAATCATCTAACAAATTTTTTTTTTGACTAAAGAAGCAATTAAGATCAAAATTTATCAACGAAAAAACAAAGTTAAGATTATATAAGACAATTTTGCCTGTGTTGCTGTATGCTAGCGAAACCTGGACGCTGAATTTGGAGACTATAGGAGCTCTGGAAGCTTTCGAAAGAAAAGCACTGAGAATTATATTTGGGCCTGTTAAAGATCAAGGATGTTAGCGTACTAGATATAATTTTGAGCTTTATAGGCTTTACAAAGAACCTCAAGTTACTCAAGTCATCCGAAGTAACAGATTGAGATGGCTCGGCCACATCTGAAGAAACCCTGAAAACAACCAGACCAGAGCTTACACATTTAAGAATCCTATGGGATCTCGAACAAGAGGAAGACCACCAACAAGGTGGATAGATGATGTTGAAAATGACTTAAAAACTCTAAATATTAAAAACTGGCAGAGTTGCTGCGTATCGTTGGAATTGGAGGAAGCGAGCTGTGGAGGCAGCCAAGACCTGTAACAGGTTGTTACGCTTATAAAGAAGAACTTTATGTGCAATTAGATTCAGTTTTCTGACGGAATAAGTTATACTATAGAACTGAATTAAAAAGCGGGAAAATTGTTAAAAAGCAATATTATTATCAATGGCGAATAAAAAAATTCAGATAATATTTAGCAATTTTTGCGAGGAAAAAGAGCCTAGAATGAGAAAGATTTTTCAATATAACGTACTTCAAATTAATATTGTGAACATTCTTTCCTATTCATTGCAAATGCCATCTAGGAGGAAAAATGAAAGCTTAATCTAGACAGTTTGTATTAAAATGAAATTGTTTCAAGATTTGTTTTCGTAATTAAGGTTTACATTTATTTTTTTTTCAGTATAAAAATTGCTCAATTTTATTAAATTATTTGCCAAAAGTGTTTTTGTACTATTCATATTCGGATTCAAAAGATAGGGGTAAATAATATTTAAGAGATTTTTGAAAAAAAAATTGAACTACAAGAACCTATTCAATAAATATTACTAGGAATCAATCATCTGGAATTATTATGTGAACTGGATTCCTATATATATATATATATAAAGTAAATATTTTCTACATATTTTCTTGCGTCTCAATTTCTAGCGACATCTATCTTGCGAAAAATAAACTTAGTCTTCCGTTTGAAACTAAGAACACAATAAATATATTTATTAAAAAATTATCAGTAAAAGATCAAAGTGAAAAACACTGAATGTGTGAGAAGTTTCATTGAAATTAAAGACCAAAAAATTACAAATGTTTAAAATTTAATATATATTATTCATAACAAGCAATTTTTTAAAAAAATTTATTAAGATCGGATTTATTATTGATTTTAAAGAAATACCAGGTGTTTATAATTAAAGTTACACTCTTCAGCGTCCCGTAGAACCTGTTCTGCTTATCGGATTTCAATTAAACTTGACATATGAACTATATGGACCATGGATAAAAGGTTTCTGTAATAAAGAAATAGTACAAATTTTGACCACCAGGTGGCTTTTATCGAATATTCCTTATACAAATTCATAAAACCTCTATATAAACTTGCAGTCATAGCCAGAGAATCATTCCGGGTGTTCGTAAAAGCAACAAGATATATGAGAAATGACGACATTCAGAATGCAATTAAAATCAATAGTTTTTAAATCTCCCATCCAAAAGATTGCTAGAAATTTCTTTAAATCTTTGCAAAATACGAATAATGTCAATATGCTAAATCTTCCTAATTATAATCCTGATGATTTTACTAAAAGTCTGAGAAGAATTCTACTCGATTCCTACAATCCTCCGTATCATTAATTTTCAGGACAATTTTTTAATTCCACACCCACTCTGCTAAATTTAAATTCTTAACTTTTTTCATTTATTTCTGCCGTTTTCCTCACATCTGGATTTGCCTCACCCCCTTAGTCTTAAATTTCTTTCTTAGAGATTTGAGCAGCTAATGAGAGTCAATTTCCTCACGCGCCAAGATCCAATCAGAGAACGATCACTCAGCTCCCCACCATGTAAGAGAAAACTTCATGAAATTTGGAACTTTTCCGAACGATTAGCTCGACTAATCAGAACCTGTCTACTCCCCAGCATAACTTTCTCGGTTGCACTACATCTACTTGTCACATGGGATGGCTCGCTTTGCGAGCCATATGCCCAGTAATAGCACTGCAGGCACCAGACAATCATTCAGCTTGCTTTTTCGATCATTAATCATGGCCTTACAAAAGAAAAATATCGAGCTTTACTGGTAAAACTGTTTTATCAGAATGGCAGCATCCACTTAGCTGCTCTGCGTGAATATCGTCGTTTAAAGGATCTGTGAAAATGCCCTATATCGAGGATTGGTTTGAGGAAGATGATTATGTGAAATTTGAAAAAACTGGGAGTTTGGGTGTCCTGCCCGGAAGAAAACGGAAACCAGTTGGGACAGACACCGTTGAAGAAGTCGCTACTGATATGGATGAAAAAGCATCCAGTCCCATCTATTCTTCAGCAAGTAGTCGAGCAGTGTCACGCTAGTAGGAGCTTCCGTGGCCGACAGTTTGAAAAATTTTGCGATACATTTTGAATTGACATCCATATAAGATCCCCGTGATGCAAACGCTGAAACCTAAAGATTAGAAAATACGTCTTGAATTTGCTTGCCGCTTTTTGGCGAGAATAGAAGTTGATGATGCGTGGCCTTGGAAAACTCTATGGTCAGGTGAAGCCCATTTTCATTTAGATGGAGTTGTGAATATTAAAAATTGCAACATATGGGGTACTTCACCTCCAAATATCCTACATCAACAACCACTGCATTCTTATTACTTGATTGCTTGATTTAGATTTACTGCTGAGTTTACCCTCGGACCTGTTTTCTTTGAAACTCTCACTCCACAAGGTCCTAAAAGATGTTTTGCAACGAGTTCACGGTACAGTGAACTTCTTCAACAACAGATCATTCTTGCTTTACATGAACGACAATGCTTGCAAACCAATATCTTTATGCAAGATGGAGCAACTCCTCACATTGGGCGCCAAGTTAAAGCACCGCTTAGTGCTAGCCTTGGTGATAATCGTGTAATATCCAGATATTTTCGGGATGCATGGCCTTCTTATTCACCCCACTTAAATTCCTGTGATTTTAGGTTGTGGGGATTTCTAAAAGACCGTATTTATAGCGGAGAAATCAGGACTTTACCTGATTTGAAAGCTAACGTTATGCACCATGTGGCTGAAATCCCTCGTGAGTTGAAAACGCTATAATGCGCTTTCAACACGTTATTGATGTCAGTGGAGGACATATTGAGCATATTTTGTAACTGAATAAATTTTAACGATTCTGACATATCATTGGGCACCACATTTCCTCCTGGTTGTCAAAATGTGAACTATTTTTTATTGCAGAAACTTTCTTCTCATGTGGTCCATATACATATATATTACATATTCCAAGTTTCCTAAAAATCCTTTTAGCCGGATGGGTTCTACAGGCTCTGAATAGTGTAACTTAATTTATAACCACCTGGTATATGCGGTGATCTAGATTAGAATGAAATTGAATTATCATGGTATTTATGAATTTGATAGAGAATATTGGCGGGAGCAGTGGATTTAAACACATTTCCAAACCTTTTACATTTACAGAATTTTTTTTATATATATTATCTTTGAGTACTCATCAAGTACAACGACAGACCTTAAATTAAGCATTAATTTCCAAACTGTATTAGAACTAGAAACTTTATGTTGGTACTATATGCACTCTTTCCATTCTATATAAGAACTAAGCAACTAACAATTAGCCTAAAAAATCCATTTCTTTGCCAAAATTGAAAAACGCCATCTGATGGCATTGTATTGTAATTCACTGAAGAAACAAATTGCTTTCGAGTGTCACCCACTACAAGTTTAAAAAAAATTATTTGAACTTCATTGGATGAATAGAAAGTATTTATGAGAGAATGACTGAAAATTTGAACAAGATATAGATATATATATATATTTAGAAATAGATAAATATATATATAGAGAGAGAGAGAGCTAATAGTAGAAATTGAACAAGGAAGCTGTGTGGTCAAGTAATTAACAATTAAATAGGGCACGAGTAATAACAATTAATAAGCTAAACATATATCAACTGCATAAACAAAATTTTATCTCATTGCCGAAACAGAACAGTGCCATATGGTTGATTGATTGATTGACTGAATATTAACGGCAGACTGTTTAGCTACACGAGGGCTTTTAGCGACGGATCACGTAATTTTGAACCATGGTCAAGTGGCGTGGACGATACCTGAGCTGGCACCCCCTCTCCTAACTACCACACCACACCAACGGGAGGACGTTTCAGCTCTCGACAGATTTAACCTGCATCGCTGCCCTACACGGCGGGTCTTTAGTGGTACTGGACTCGAACTCGTGACAAGGCAAGCCACGATCCGATACCTATACTACTCGGCTACGACGGCCACAGTGCCATATGGTGACATTACATTTGAATTTGCTGAAGAAACTAATTGCATTCGATCCTTAAATTTCATTGAAATACTTAATCAACTCGGAAAAAAAGAGAAAGCTGTGTGTTCAAGTATCTGGTAACGGCTATAAATCTGCAGAATTTTAGCAGATTTAAAATTAATTTTTCTCTGGTATTTAGATTAATGTAGATAAATAAATTGAATTCTTCAGACAACCTTTTTACAAAGCAACTTATTTTCTGGTAAAAGAAGGATTTCTGTATAATATTTTTCGAAAAGAAAGATTTCATATGTTATCGTAGCATTGAAAAAAAAAAAGAAACGAGTCTTACAGTAGTCCCATATGATGTGTAACATCTGACATGTTATCGTGATGTGTAAATACGCAATACTAACCTTTTTCCTGAAAAAATTTTTAATGCGGTATGATTGGAAATAATTTTCTATCGAATAATTATATCTTTAATGAAAAAAGTATTTAATTAACAAAAGGAGTAAAAAAATGCAATATTTTAGCAAAAATAATTATTCTTGTTCAATTTAGGGAAGAGCAGAGACAATAGACTTATGATAAATGAAATATGACACATATACTTGTGATTTCAAAGTATTTAAAACCGTTGAAAAACAGCGTCAATAACAGTACCACTGCTAGCAGTCGAAACATTCTAATTTGTGTTCATTTCGAGCTTGAGTTCATCATTTATAAAAGCTATGAGTGGCTCAGCTTTTGGCAAACTGAAGTTAAAGTTTTTTTTTTTTTCTTAATTAGATGATTGTGGGCGCCTATTCCCAGAAGGATGGGAGAAAAAGAAAAACCATGATTGAAATTAAAACAAATACCGAAAACTCCCACGAAGAACGGGGAGGGATGACATACCCCAAAGCGCGTTCTATCGAAGCAGAGCGCCGACGGGGAGAGGGGAGGAAACGCAGGAAGGAAGACGGGATGGCCGAAGGCAGTAAATCAATTCGGTGACAATTCACCTCAGAACCCAAAATGAAAGATGCGATGCAGTGAAGCTAACTCATATTGTTAAGAGTGTGAAAAGAGTGTTTATGTTGTGTTATGGGGGGCGGAGCGGGTTTCTCCACTTCGTTGAAGAGTATGCATATTTAATTTTAGGATGAGGATACGTAAACAGTGTTTGTGCTTTGATAATTGGATTGTCATGAGATTCGATAGATTTAAATACATTTCTAGAGAGTTTAGTGATGTAATTAGTGATCGGCTCCATATGTAGGTCGTTGTGTATCACGTCATTTCGGACGTACCAAGGTGCGTTTGTCATGACGCGGAGTATTTTGTTTTGAATGAAGTTAAAATTAAAATCCCCACTCAAATTTAGGGGAAGCGAGTCATAATTTTTTAAAAGCGCAGGAACTCCCCCTTCGTTATATAGTAAATGTACAAAATGCAGGAAATCTTTAATTTTGAAGTGATAACTTCTATTGTCGCGATTTGCTAGAGAGTTAACTTGAATGAACGTCACGCTCGGGAATGTAATGCTCCGTCAGCTTTTTTCGCTTGTATTCGGAAAACGTGCTCCAACAAGATTGGTCCATCCCTAAAAAGAAATCACGTGACTAAAAGAGAGGGACGTTCTCCCAGAGTTTTTATTCCCTTTTCTCCCCCGAAGCCGTAACAATGCTCTCTTATAAACAGGTACAGTCAACCCTCCTATAATGCGGTGAGTGCGTACCGCGTTATATGGAAACCACGTTATAAGAAACTGGGATTTAACCGTACAAACCGGGCTAATTCGTAGCACGTTCTATGGAAACCGTTTACCGCGTTCTATGGAAATCGAGCTATAAGAAACTCAGAATTAGTACAAATCACATCAATCGTACCGCGTTATATGGAGACCAATAAATACAAAAGACGAGATAAACTCCACCGGCGTTACTGATTTAATATAGGAGTGCAACGCGTCAAGTGCTTTTTGTCGCGATTCCTTAATCGTTTTGTTTTGTCTACGCCATGCCTCAGTGCGCGCTCCACTTTTAATTTATTCCTCGATCAGTGTAATCACTACTTTTTTTTTTATTTCATAATAAATCTAGATTTCGAAGGGTGAGGTGGTGGCAAGATTTTAACATAAAATAAGTACAACAGAAAGTAATATTAATGTATTACACTTCCAGATGTAAATTATTTACACTATTTTAAGCGTTCATTGCACAAAATTTGAAACAATGTTTTACTTTTGCTGAGCAGAGATCCCGCGAAGAAAAAAAAACTAACACTAATATACGTTATCCCTGTCGGAAAGAACTGATGGGACGTTGTTAAACGGAAACCGCGCTGTAAGAGTACCGCGTTATAGGAGGGCTGTCGCTATTTCAGCTCCGCGATATATAGAAACCGCGTTCTGAGAGTACCGCGTTATAGATGGGTTGACTGTACTCCGACAACCCATTCCTCGTATTTTCTCCCCTTTATGCTTGTGTCATTATTGAATTTCCTTCTTTTTACTTTTGAGGGCACGATATATTAAATTGATGCATTTATGCCAACATCTCTAATTATGTATAAATTTAAGATATTTTGTTTTAATTATATGAGAAATTAGTGTTTAAATGTGAAATTAGTGTTTTGTTTATTCTGTCAAATCTAAAGTAACTTAAAAACATTATTATTTACTTAACCTAAAGCTGCACACATTTTATACTAATGCATCGTTATTACTGTGCGCCCAACTGGTTATCTTATAAGCTTGGAAACCATACGTTTTGGATTTTTTGTTTCCAAAAAGATGAACAGTTGATTCAAACTTCAAAAGAGACAATCCCTTGGAAATTTAAAAATAAATCAGATGATATTTCAATAGAAGAGTATCAAGTTTTAATGTACATAGCGGGTTATTGCGTTTATAATATAAAATTATGTATATGTATATATTGATATGAAAAAATTAATATATATGTATATGTATATATTAATATAATATATGTATATATATAAATATATATAGATTAATATATGTATATGTATATATATATATGTATAATGTATGATTAATATATGTATATATATATAAATATGTATAGATTAATATAATATATGTATATGTATATATTAATATAATTATATATATTAATATACCTTAATAATTAGTATGGTTTATAATTAAAGTCGTATTGTATCGTAGTTTTACCATCAAAGTACATTATAAATGCATTCAACACATTGTTACTATAAAAAGGGGGGCGCGATGAATATTCTGACTGTAAATTGGGTCGCAAATATTGAAAGTTTGAGAAGCACTGCTTTATCGCAATCTACAACACTCTTTTTGGTATCATGAATCCCTTTAGATTCTAAGCAGGATATATGTTCACAAGAACGCCAAGGGTTCAATTCTCCCCCCCCCCTTCCTCATACACCAACAGATTTTTAATCTTTAGCATAAAGATTATGGTTCAGCCCTTTTTATCTCTTTTTTTAAAAAAAAAGACTTGATTCCCCCCTCCTCCCCCCGCTAAAAATTATGTGCACTCTCTGCTTCAGTTTACTAGTTTTATTATTAAATTATCGTGTCAGTAAGATTCATAAATCCAAGCTGCTAAATATTTTGTGCGGGTTTGCCTTTTTACTCAGTGCTTTAAGAAATGTTTGCTCTCCAGTCTTCTCCCTCTTTGTGTCATTAAAAATAAAATATTTAACTAAAAAAATATTTTTCCCTTTTTTTTATATATACATATGTATTGAAAAATTTCTCTGTATTTACTTATATATTTAAGCATTAGACTGGCGTAAGACAATTACTCGTATAGTAAATTGTTTCTCGTCAACAAAGTTTTTAAAAAATCAGTGAAAATATTCGGATTATTCCTAAAGCAGGCAGAGTCCATTTTATTGGTAAAAATATCACCGTGAGAAAATGTTTCCTAGAAGGGTTCCCTCCGCGAAGCCCCCCAACAGAAACACATTCTTTATTTTATGACTTGCCCAAGGGCTAATAAAAAGAGGGTTGAAATTACCCTTCCGAAAATATTCTTTTTCGAAGAGAGACAGTTGACGCAATTTCAAATCAGCAAACACACACATTCAATTTCTTCAATTGTTCATTTTTTTGAAACTGCAAACGGTAATTATGATTTTACTTTTGATTTATTTTGCATTTTCCCTTAAGACTTAAAAAATTTACAAATATTTTTATAATATTAAGGTAAAATCAAAGCATATGTTTATTATTTTCTTTCCATTACAAAGGTGGCAATGAAAATAATGTTCATCTTAATAAAATCTATTTTAATTTTTTTTTTGAAAATTTTCCGTTTTACATCAGCTAATTTTAAGACTTCTGTCTATATTTATGTATATAATTCAATGCCCTTTTGTAGTACTTTTATGTTAATTAATATGCATCAATGCTGGATTTCTTTGCTTGAATACATCTTCTAAAAACACGCTTTTCTATGCAAGACCAGTTTTATAAAGATTAATTATTAGTTTAAACAGGAATTTTTTAATTTTATCTGATTGAAATTATTTTACATTTAGTCAGTTTTTCTTAGATGTTTCTTATATTCTTATGAGCCTTTCATGAGTGATATTTGTCCCTTTGTCCGGTAAAATATTAGACATCCTTCTAAAGTATTAATACATAACTTTTATCTGAAAATATTTTAAGTGAGAATTATAAAAAAAACTAATATAAATGTGGAAATATATTAGTTTATGACCTAAAAAGAAATAAATGTCATAAGCTTTATATTATTGACAGCGGCTGCGAGTAGTGCAGTATTTCTTCCTTTCGTCACGTCATCAAAAAGCTGTCATGCCCCGTTCCTCTCAGGGCATAAGTTTCCCTAGCCCGACTAAAACAAGGAAAACAATGATCCAAATGAAAGCCCGACAAAGTACGGAACAACGCTTGACGGAGTTTTTTTAAAGATATTTAAATAATTTTGAATATATATATAAAGTATTTATAACCTATATTTCTCAGCTACCATAAACCTATTGTTTCTTTCTTAGAATACAATTAATTAACAAATATGTATACTTAGCAAAAAATATCATTTTATGTGTACAGACATACGAATAAATAATTTTATATGATAATACTAATATAATATCCCATTGTTTTTTTTATTCACCTAACTAATCCCTGAAATAACATTACAAAATTTGAAGTTATCACTTCTATGGTGTGGTCATAAGCACACGCGCTTTTTTTTTAACCGTTTGATTCGAAGAAAGGTATACGACCACCGGAATCACTGTTTGTCCATTTTCAAATTAGCATTCTGCCTCACTTATGTCTTCCATATCGTGACTAACGGATTTAGAGTCAAACGCTCGAGTACTTGATGGCTACTAGAGTTGGCCATATAGCTTTAGTTGGATCCCCATGCGATGGTAGCGAAAAGACACAGCCACGCACTCTCATTGGTCCAATCAAGTAGCGCGCGCTTACGTCACATCCTGTTACACACATCCGTCCCTTTTCACGAAATCACTCCCAACAAATATCCAGCAACCGAGAGGAAATATGTTACACATCAAAAACTATTTGAAAATCATGTTTTTTTCTTGGTTTGGTAAATAAATGAAGAATAAGAATGCAATTTTCAATATATAAGTGGAGAAAAAGTCACAAATTGTAGTATTCGACTATTGTTGTTGATGTCCGGTGCATTACAACTTATGGATACTAAAGTAATCAGCGTCGAACAAAATTATCAGAATACTAAACCGAAATAAATATAGATATGATCTTCGCTTCTAATATTTGTTTAGGATACATTCAGATATAAATGGAATTTAGGAATGATTAATCAGAATTCTTTCATCGATTTTAGCAACACATGTCATCTAAACAATTTTTATGGTTATTTATTTTACCCATGAGTGAGGAAATACCGTTCTTAAAGTCAGCCCAAAATGTATGTTGCCTTTTAAAAATTAGATTGCAAAGGTTTAAAGAATTTAAAGACTTCTTAAATTTATGAAATTATAAGTTCTGTTATAAGCGGGAGAACGAATCGATATGTTCGTATATAGAAATTACAAAATTTCCGTGCCGAAAAAAAAAAGGAATTAAAAAAATAATTGTTAAAATTTCAGGTGTAGTAAGGGTGAAATGGAAGAGTCTGAATGCTTGTGGATACTACATGTATATCCCAGTAGTTTTTAATTTAGCAATACTGGAGGGGGTGGTGCCCCCTATGGGCCAACCACTACTGTACAAACTAAACAGATGTTCGAACTCATTGCTCAAATTGTAAAATTGTAATTTACATACATTATGTAGTTCTTTTTTAACCCTCTGAGTGGTTAGCTTCCTCCTGAAAAGTTATTCCGAAAGCGTTTACTCTTATTTTGCCATTCGCTTTAAAAATGCAACAGACTTCTTTCCTTTCCCCTTTTAAAACTTGGGAGGTCAAACGGGGACAATTTTATGACTCAGTTCAGTCCCTTTGTAAAGTAAGAACCAAGAGATCAATCGTTTACAGCTAGCTGTCAAGTTGCCTTGGGCAATCTTGTTTGAAAGTTGTAGTGCAACTGGATTCATTTTTGAATATGAGAGTAAGAAAACGCGCTCACTTTCCTGTTTTTTAAAAAAGTAATGAGGTAAAAAGAGCGAAGGCCCTATCTCTTTTTTTAAACAATAAGACAATAAATGGTGCATACGGTGATATACATACGATGATTATATTTATGAAATAAAACCGATCTTTCTCTATTCAATTATATTTTTAATTTAAAATAACAAAAAAGATTTCAATACTTTTAATTTATTTTAATTAATATCATATAAATGATATTTTTATGTTAACTGAAGAAATCAAAGTGTAAGAAAATGTTTCAAATTATTTGATGAAGTTTAAATTTATTCATTTTTAGTGGTTGGAAAGATTTCAAATTTTAAAGTGTTTGGTGTTTTATTAATTTTTTTGGCATCTTATAATGAAACAATCATGTTTCAAAAACTGAAAGCATTGATTAAGATAAGAAAAATGAAGCGAAAGAATATACTTTAAAAAAGATAATTTGTCTAACTATATAAAATAGCAGATTGCCCTGACACGCCCCAACTTGTTACAGTTTCAAATTAATACGAAACCAAAAGGGAATTGTAACATATTTTACTTATGCGTTGGGACTTTTCAAAACTTTTAAAATACAAGCTAACAAACACTTCCTGGGGTCTAAAGAAATTTTCCCCCGATTTATTACGATTGCTCCAGGGTCAAAACACGGGGTTCCCTGCGAGCCATAAAACTTCCTATCAGTGTCCTGCTGTGTTGCTTCCACCGTCCCTACTTATTTTTCAAGATGTTAAACCTTTAAAAAGGGGAAAGGATTTCAGAAAAGTACGGCTAATCCGCTTTTAAAAATGTTACTTGAAGGTAAAAAAACCCGTGCAGTGCATTTTTGAAGTATCTTTACAATGACGGGTTTTTCCGTGCTAACCGCTTGGAGGGTTAAGCCAAATTCATTCTTGGGGCTCCTCTTCATTTCAATTCTTCACTGAAACTGCATCATCTAACTATTCATTAATAAAGTCCACAGATTTTGATGAAACAGCAGTTCTTCCGGCTCCCTGGAAAGTTAAGTATTTAGTTCCGATGATTGTCAACAACTCTTTCGCATAAACTAACGCCTTTCTTTCACGCGAAGATTCCAGTCCAGTAATCGTTGCAATATTTTCTGTGAAAGGTAACAATAATATACCGTCGCAACCATATTGCGACATTATATGAAACAAAGCACATGGCTGTCGATTCAGAGCGGACGACACATGCGAAATCGGGGTTGTCAATTTTATGAGTTATCTTGAATGTTGGCATTGTTGCGATAGTACATAAAAAAACTTATTACAGCATTAGGAAAAACTTTTTTTATATATATAGAGAGAGAGATAAACAATATGAAAATGGTGTTAGAGTTCTACAGAGCAAAGACGGTCCGTGTGACTACAATTGTTTATTTTCCAAACTATATTGGATCTGGAAGCATCGGAGTGAAACCATATGTGCTCTTTACGAGACAATGTGCTATTCAAGAGACAAGAATGGGTCAATGTCCTTGAAGACGCAAATAACAACCTCGACGAACTGCATTAGATCATCTGAAGGAAAAGAAAATCTCCTAAGTTACATATCCCCCCCCCAAGCCTGGGTTACAGAGGGCTGGTTTCTGATACTTTGGACAATGCAAATCTATTTGCCAACAAACTGGAGGAGACCTTCAAAAAAATGAGGACCCATACGACAACGAGCACATCGAAGAAGTCGAAAGGCAGTTACACAGATACTTGCGCAGCATCTACTTCCAAGTTTCACCTCTCACCTCCCCTGGAGAGGTTTGCGAGATCATACTGGACTTAGAGAATAGGCATGTCCCAGGAGCTGATCAAATAAAGAATGTGGTGCTAAAGTCCTTGCCAATCAATGTAATCACGTTCCTGATAAAAATTAATAGATACCTAACGGATGGTTTCTTCCCAGAAGCCTGGAAACATGCAATGTAATTACTCTCCTTCCCAAAAAATAACCTGCAAGTTCAAGCAAACCCACATTATGCCCCTCCCTTTTCTCAATAGGAATTCGACAGTGTCCATTAATAGCAAAAGAATAATTTAGCTTCAATACTTGAAACCATCCTCACCGATGCATGCCAGATCTGGGGATGTGCAGCCCCAGCTAGTGTAAAAAAACCTCCAAATCATGCAGAAGCTGGCGCTCAGGATCATCTTGAACGTCCCGAGATACATAGCAAGAAATTACCAGCACAAGGACTTAAGATTTGACCCGATCAACGAAAGAATAAGGTACCTTCTATGTTACATACCACGATCAAGTCATCACGCATCCTAACTTATGAATAGCGATACAATCCTCTTCCATAGCAACCGGATGTTACAATCACCCATTATACCCAAGCATCTTCTGATGAAAAGCCTCTCCCCATCAATTTTGGAAAACAGAAGCACCCCTTTCCACCAGCCTAGCTGAAATTGCCTTCGAATCAACCCACCCCTCAGCGGGGAAGGAACTCCCCTCCTACGCTCTCACCCCTCGAAATGCACCGTTATGTCACGACGAAGAGAAGCAGCTGTTCCGGCTCCATCTCTCAACCCCAGCCCGAAGTTAGAACATCGATTCTTTCTCTTTTTCAATTCCTACTATTTGCTCACACTCTATATACGTATTTATCTTGGTGGAATTTTCAATCGTTAATGAAATACATTTTAAATCGCTCAATTGAGCAGAAATTTTATATACATGAAACTTTTGGGTGACAATACAGTAATTTAATTATAATTAACAAAAATTAATTGATTAAAACTAATTATTTAAAGAATTACAAATACAGCCGCGTTGGTATCATTTTTAGCGACATAGCGACTACTTTGGCGACTTGAGTCAAAACTTGAAAAGGTTTTCTTTTTCACATTTTAAAGCACTCATTTGAGCTGAAATTTTCCTTACACTGTTGTTATGGGTAAAAATACGATAATTTAATTATAATTAATTAAAACTAATTGACTGAAACTAATTATTTAACGAATTATAGATACAGCCGCGATGCTGTCATTATTAGCGACTTGGGTCAAAACTTTAAAAGAAATTTTTTTCTCACGTTTTAAAGCATTCAGTTGAACTGAAATTTTATATACACGATTGTTTTGGATGACAGTACGATACCTTAATGAGAATTAATAAAAATTAATTATCACGTAATGTTATGATTCTGTCATATGTGTATACATATTTATAGTAATTGTAGCTATTTAATAAAAAGTAGCTAAAATAAAAATTTTCTTTGTTGATCTAAGTAGGAATTGACTTAAATTTTTTTTAATTACTTGTGTGTGTGTTCCTTCCAGATTACCCTTACAGAAAAAAAGCACTTCCTATTGTGCTTGCTGGTGCTCTGCTGCAGAATTATCTTCTCCGCCATCTAAAAAGTAAACAAAACTACGTTCTAAGGAAGGCTTTGCTCAGTGCCAAGAGAGGAGAGCGCTATCTAGCGACATTACATAGGAACTACATTAGAAATTGCAGGCTATGTATTGAAAAAGATGGTATATGTAAAAGAAGGCTATGTATTGCTGCGATGATGGAATCTTCATTGATTTTTAAATTTATATTTTGATTTCTGAAATTATATTTTACAACTAATTGACTCCCCTAGACATGCAGGTCATTTCAAGTAGAAAAGACTTTGTTTATTTTTCGAAATACCCAATTTATGAACGGAAAAGAATTTAATTTAGTTTTAATTATAAATTATAATGAGAAATTCAACAGGGAAATCTTGCCGGTCATGTAGATATTTCTTCATATGCTATAGATGAACTTCAATGAAAATTGTTTGTTCACTATTATAATTTATATGTGACAAAGTGATACTGTCTAAAGAAATTATTATAGATTTAAATTTTTATGTTCTACACAAGAGATAAGTTCTTCATTTCCAAACTGTTTTTTTCATTTTATATATACCACTTTTTTAAAAAGAAACTTTCTTATATTCATAATTTATAATTAATAGTGAATATTTAATATAGTACACACCAATTTATAATAATGAGGCAGCAAAGGTCTAAGAGATAAGCTGAACCCATGTAACCACCCAGTATTTTCATGAAAGGAGTTTGAGCTTCCCTGCGGGAAGCAGGTACTCCAATAATCCATCAACTTATATAATATAGTTCATAGAAACACATTGTTGAACTGCTTTTTGAAAGTGGTTAGGTTTCGCTAAGAGGAAGGTTATGACCACGGTAGTGAAAGACTCTTCATGGAACTCAAAGGATTTTTAAATATTTTAGGGAAGACGTTTATTTCCTCTCCGGACAGTACTTCGTAAAATAATATTTGAAGTAGATAATCGTGTTATATGTGCTTCATGCAAAGCCAATTAAGGAAATATGTTCTAAAATTTTTTTATATGATATTTTAGTAAAATTTACTCATTAAAAATATTAATTTTTGCTCAAGGTGTCACTCATACATTTTAATCAGTAAATGGAATAAGTTTATTTTTTGTACAAACTGTCAGAATCCAGGTCTATTGTAATAATCAAGAGTCGCTTTTCAATATCTTGCTTTTTAATTTTTTTCGATTTTGTTGCCCCGTACATTAATAAGTATTTTTCACATAAATACATTGTTCTGAAAAGTAATGGAATGTGTGTAGCTGGGCAAATTTTGGAACACTACTTATTTAAATTTATATATTATGTCGAATCTATTGATGTCAATAAGCTATTCCCTCTCTTTCATTATAAGCGTTTTTCACCCTGCAAAGGGGTAAAAAATGCATTATCCATTAGATCAAAATATTGTAGTAACGAGTACAAAATTATTTCTTGGAGCCCACGATCCTCAACAATATAGTGTTTATAATCTAGTATAATATATGAGACAATCTATATTCCGTAAGAGAAACTTTTTAATGTAATCTGTAAGATCGTCTTGTAGTTGAATTAATCATCTCTAATTAACCGGATTTACCGTTTTTATTATTTCGTTCAAAACACATCACTATATTAACAATTTCATTTATAATTAAAAATCGCATCGGCAACTACAGGCAGCTTCCTCCATTTTACGTTCAAGACCACCTTCTTCTCTCCTTCCCGCTCAAAGACCAAAACAAGCGCCCTCTTTCTAGTCTATCGTGTGCTATGTGTCAAGCCTCCTAGTGTACTATGTGCCACGCCGTTACAAATCGTTTGTTGTATTTCTAATAAAAGTTATAAAAGAATTTCTCAAAATAAATTTATCATGCTTAAACATAATTTTCAGTTTTAGTAACAGTTATTAGCTTGGTTGGTTTTGGACAAAAGATTAAAGTCGACTTCTGTTGTCGGTATTTGTAAACGTATTTAGAGTTCGGCACACAGTTTATGTCTGTATTTTGTTTTAGTTCTGACATATGCTAAAAAAGATTTTTCTCACATTCATTTTATAATCAAAGACAACCTTTGCAGATATTCCGTGAAAATTCGTAACCGAAAATCAATTACCAATTTGGCGCGTTTTTGCGTGTTGTGTTTCGGAGTTGCAACCCTACCACAACACGCAACGCCCGAGCGCGAAATTCAAGATGGCGGAAGGATAATCATTAAAAAATAGCATTTTAAAGTTTTGAAACTGAAAATCGCTGCAAAATCAGGCATTTAAAAATGGAATTAATTTCACTTAACTTTAAAAAATGCTTCTATTTCCGACATTTATGATGACGATGAGTTGCCTACTGAAATTATACCAGTGTGCTACTGCATATTTCTGAGAGCACCTTCCAAAACATTTTTATTTTTGCTTCACTTTTAAAACGGTGCACAGAGATACATGTTACTCAATTCAAACCAAAACCCTTTCCTTACACTCCTAAACACATGATGGGTATCCTCTTTCACACTCGACTGAATTCTGCAGTATCAATCAAAAACCATCATTCACGTTCTTACCCGTTATTTCTCTCAATTCCATACTTTTTCCACATTTCGGACATACATACGATGATCCAATCAAACCTTCTTTAATGCACCATTCTAAAACAGCTTTCTTTCCAAGCACAGGCAACATGTCAAAAAAACCTTTAACAACAGTAATCGTAATTTTTCATGCATTCATTCAAATTAATCCTAAGAGCATCGCTGGACATCATGGCAATCTTTTGAAATTTATGTGGAGAAAGAAATAAAAATATTACCTGTAAAAAGTAATTCCCAAAACGAAGAAAACGAAGCCGAACAGCTGTCACAACCGGAGCAAAAGAAATAACCGTTTCCTCATTAACGGAATTTTTAAAGTAATAAAAGCTTTCTGCTCATGCGCGAGAAAGACCGTTGAAGAATTAAACTGTTAAAAGAAGAAAAAAACGAATTACGAATGTGCGCTAACTTGCCGCGATATGGTTAAAACTGTTAAAATGAAAGAAATCTACTGCGCATTTTTATTTTGGCACATTTATCGATTTGGCGGGAAAACACTCGACAAATCAACCTCTGTGTTTTAACAAATTCTATTGATAGTTCAATTACTCGTTCTTGTTCTATCAGTAATGATTCCTGATTTTTATTGAAATTTATTTCTAATCCAGTCCATAGCAAACGTTAATCTTTTTTGCACAAACATTTATAATTTTCTTTTCGATTTTTTCTTCTTGTGGTTCCGTGAAAACACAATTTTGAGACTATTGATGTACGGGTTTATTCCAAGACCTTACCTAAATCGCAGCTGATGATAACATGTTAGAATAGGAGAGGAAGAAAATTCAATTTGATATTTTTGTGCAGTAAGGTTCATTAGATCAATTTTTGAAAAATTTAAAAAGACACCAGAATACTTTTTCTGTACAGTTTAATAATTTAATGCACATATTAAAAAATTGCACATAAATACATTACGAGATTTTTTTAAACTGTAACGTAACAAATTTAAAATTGTTTTTAGATCAAAAGTGAAAGACTGATGTTTAATTTTTTGATACAGGAAAATTTAGTGAAATATCGTATAGCAGTTTTAAAAAATTAATTCAAATGTTTTGGTTTAGAAAACAAGAAAAAAAAAGAGCGTAATAGTAAATTAATAAGTTAAATCCTATATGCTCCCGTTAATTCGAAATTTTTTCTACACCGCCGTTTTCAATGCTTAATAAACTGGGCTGTAAAATGTGGAATTAGTCACCGCCAGTTAGTGAAAGCCAACAGCTAATTAAAACTTCATTTTACCGGTATTTTTTTAATTCCGGCACTCGCGCAAACTTAGGTTTTGGGCCCCAAGCCCAAATACGTACTTAGTGTCAGTCAAGCTTTGGGCCCCCTAAGCCCCATTTACATGCAAACCCGCAAAATAACGGCAATTTCGAAATGCGGATGAAAGCCGGGATTATACCGGGATATTTTTTCAACCCGTTTACATGAGAATCCGGTGCGTTTATACAGGTATGAGTACTTGGTGATTGGTTGATAGATCGACGTGATTATAAAATGTAACCATGGAAACAACTAGAATTTTTATCGCGATCATCAGGAAGAGGATATCTGATTATGTTTTCGTTTTTTTTATCGCCAAACATTTCTTTGTTTACTATTATTTATGCTCTTGCATATTTACATTATACCCGCTAAAATTTCGTATTTGACTATACGTGGTTGTAGATGATATCGATTGTCTCTCTCTCGAAAAAAAAATCTTTTTTTAATATTCCGGGAAAAATTCGAGTGTTTTGGAAACATGAATAAGAATGACATTTGTTTTCAATACCAACCATTTAGAAACCGTCGCCACCAAAAACCGAGCTCCATTTTTACTATTTTTGTGTTCACATAAACTTCTAAACAGTTCGAATCGGCCACTGGTCCGATTAATTTTGAAAAATCGCCAGTTTGGCGCGTTTTTGTGTGTTGTGTTTTGGAGTAGAAACCCTACAATTTGGCAAGAAAAAACTTGGCAGGATAAGTGGCCGAACAATCCAATCGGACATTAAATATATGTCCTACAGGAACGGAAATTTTTGTTTATTTTAAATTAAATTATATGGAGAACATACATAAAAAGATAAAATATATTTAGTTAGCTTAAATTTTTTTTATTTGTTTTACACATCTTCAGAGTAGTTAAGAGATATTTCTGTATTTAATTACCTAAAATAAGAACACGAAAATCTGATGTGTAATCATACATGCCATATTAAAACAAGTATATACACTTGCTAGAAAAAGTCTGTGTTCACGTACTATTGCTTACAAAAACAACGAAAAAAAATTTAAAAACTGGAATCTGAAATTTATTTTTAGAATATATTTTATTTCGTTTATTTTTTTGAAGTATTGAGAATAACAAAAAAATTTGGTTATCTTTCTTAGATTTTAAAATAAAGACAGATTTCTAGAGATACCTACGAAAATCAAGTAGAAAAAGTCTGCGTTCACTGCTTTAGTAGAAGCTATAAAAATATTTAAAAAGGATAATGAGCTATTTAATAGCTGGTTGGTTCTTTTGAAAACCTCCTGAAGTCATTTCGGCATTTGATTAACAAGTTTAGTTATTTCTTCAGCTCTTATCTTCTCCCATTCGTTCTTAAGAACACTCTTCAGCATATCCTTGCTAGATATACTGTGTTGACGAATCTTACGCTCCAGCAAATCTCATAGGTGTTCTATAGGATTCAGATCAAGTGACTGTGGGGGCATGTGCATTTGATTTAGGACATTAAACAATAGCCAAAGCTTCACAATCTCAGCGGTATGCGTAGGATCGTTGTCGTGTTGGAAGCAAAATGACGATCCAAAGTCGAGTTTGGTGGCGCTTTCCTTTAATTTTGTTTAGGATATCAAGGTAATCATATTTGTTCATAATTGGTTCGATATACTTCATCTTGCCAACACCACTGCTCACCATGCACCCCCACATCATAACTCCATTGCCACCCTGCTTCACCATTGGTACTGAGTGCCCTTTTTGAAAAGCAGTACAAGATTATCTGCATTCCAATTTATGACCTTTTATGCTAAAGATGTAAAATTTGCTTCATTGGAGAAAATCACAGTCCTCCAGAACTCCGAAAGCATATGTATATGCTCTTTTGCAAAAGCTTTTCGTTGGTCTTTGAAATATAAGGCTTTATACGAGTCACTCGACTACAGTATCCGGCCTTTTTCAAAAAAAAATTTGCAGTATCCGCACAAATCTTTCTATTAAACTTCTGATGAATGCCTGTTGCTATTTGAGTTCCAGTCAAACACGGATTTTTTTTTCACCACGCATAGCATACTTCGTTTTTCTCTGATTGGGAGCTTAGATGGACGACCTGAACGAGGTTTCGACGAGTAAATTCCTGCAGTTTTAAAGTTATTAATAACACAATAGATAAATGAATGCTGCCATCCAACGGATATGGTTATATCCTGTCGACTTTTTCCATCTTTCCACATTTTTCATAATGATTTTAAGCTCACTGATACTAATTTCCTTCCATTTATTTTCCACGTCATTGAATAGCCTCGTACCTCACAAAAATATAAAAGTTATTGCGTAACAACTTTCTTAAGCTATTTTACTTGATAACTGAATACAAAAAAATCTGTTAACATATACGCCTGTTGATAAAAATTCAAGGAATCATGAATATTGAAATGGTGAACGCAGACTTTTCTGCCTACTATTTGCGTGCCTTGCTACAAAAAAACCCGCTATCTTACGTAGTTTTAATTCAAAACTAATTGATTCTTGCATGCTCAACATTTAAATAAGAGTAAACAAATTCATAAAATTTTGTTAGAAGAAAAAATTATATTTCTATTGAATTTTACCTTTACTCTATGATTTGTTATGGGTGAAAGAAAACTTTTTCTGTAGATAATATTATTAAAGCATATAGATATATAATTATATACATACCCTAGCAATAGCTAGGGTATGTATATAATTTATTTAACAAAATAATTTTATGTTCTTTTGGGGAAAAAAATTTCGAAAAGTATTCACGACAGAAATGGAAAAATATCTTGATTTATTACAGGTTCATTAATGGTTATACTCGATAAAGAATAAAACACCACTTTTTTTTAAACATTAGAAATGAAAATAACCATTTGTAAAATTATATGTAAAAAAATTATGCAACATTTGGAAAGTCTGCATTCCCAGTACTATTTTAGTAAAAAGATATAATTTATCGAGAATTACATTCTAAATGTGGTAAAAAATTAAAGCATTAAAATGTGTGTATTATAGAATATACACTCATGTCCATAAATTAAGGATAATTCAGAATCACACAGAGATTGAACTCTAAAAAAAAATTAAACCTGTAGAATTATCACACATATCTTAGAGGAGAATATGCAAATTACAGGAAACCACCAGATGGCGCGGATAGTACGTCACAATGACGAGGTGTAAGAGAGGGGTATCTAAAGAATGGTGGCAAAGAAGTAAAATTTTTCACAAGCGCTTTAAAAGCCTTTAAGTGCAATAACCGCATAGTTATGGCACAAAGGAAGCATTTGGATGATTTTTTACGACGTAGAATTATTGGACCACTGGAATGTTTACGTACCCAGCTGGAAGTATTCGAGGAACTTGGAATCGCCCAGAGTGTCTTCTCCAGACTTTGGCAACGTTTCCATGATGATAATGTGAGTAGATGTTACAGCACAGGTCGTCCCCGAGTTACAACGCCGAATGAGGACCGGTATATATATATTTGGCAGTTACTGCCAAAAGAAACAGATGGAGAACAGCATCAGACATGTCTCGTCAGCTCTCTTCAGCTACCGGTACGACAGTTTCAAGGCAGACCGTGTACAGACGCTTAAAGCGCATTCGTATATATGCTCGTAGGCCTGTCAGATGTGTTCCACTTACCGAAACTCACTGTCGCCTACAATTAACCTGGAATAGAGAACATGCATTGTGGACACCACAAACAGTGGTCTTGTGTGATGTTTTCCGACGAATCCAGGTTTAGTTTGCAGTCTGATTCTCACCAAACCTTAATATGGAGAGCGCCAGGAACCCGTTACCACCATGACAACACAATTGAACGACACCGTTACGGTGGTGCAGGATGGCTCGTTTGGGGAAGAATTATTCTTGGTTCCAGAACTGACCTGCATGTTCAGAGTGTAACGATGACAGGCCACATCTATTGGGATGTCATTCTGGAACAACATGCACGTTTGTTTCGGGGTGCCATGGGTGCTGAATTTCTGTTTATGGATGACAACGCCCTTCCTCACCGTGCAAACATTGTAGACGAATGTCTTCAATCGGAGGATATCACCCGTATGGATTGGCCAGCATACTCACCGGACTTGAATCCAATAGAGCATGTGGTGGGATATGCTTGGCCGAAAAATTGCAGCCCGTCAATCCCCTCCCACCTGTCTACTGGAACTACGGAGGGCATTGCTTGATGAGTGGTGTAATATTCCCCAAGATCAGATTGATAATTTGATACTCAGCATGCCTAGGCATTGTAAGGCCTGTATTGCATCGTCCGGGAGACATACTCCGTATTAACCATCATACTAACCATGTTATACCAGTGTTTCTCAAAGTGTGGGGCGCGCCCCCCTGGGGGGCGCGATGACCCTACAAGGGGGGCGCGAGCGTATCAAAAATTTAAAGATTTTTTTTGTAAAAAAATAACCGGAAAGAAAAGTAAAACAAAATGCTTTCTTCCAAAATAAAAAAAATACACACAACACTGACATAATTTATATTTATTATCTGGCTTTTTACCGTCATCAAATACCTATCTTTGATCCCCAAACCAAATTAAAGAAAAAAAAATGCTTTATTTGCTGTTTTTCCTCAATGAGAGATTTTTTTATTACGTTTTAACATAAAATATTACTCGTTAAAAGAAAAAACGAAACCCAGACCCTGAGAAAAATTCTAAGAAGATAAACAATTCACCACTGTAATTATTATTGAAATACTGTACATTAGTTGTAGAAAAAGAAAAGTCATGATTCACTTTTCAGCCAGGCTGCATAGTACGTTTGCTAATTATTTGATTGACCTTCAATCTTATGATATGGTTATTATCAATATAAGTTCCCTCCCATCTTTTAGGCGTTTGCTTTTCGCTTAGGGAAATTGTAAATAATTGAGTTTTGCGATATTTGGAAAAGAATTGATTGGTTTAACATTTCTGTAGTATAATTGAAAAGTGTCTGATTTGCGTCCTTTATTATGGTCTTGTACTTTTGAATCATTTTAGTTCAGTTTTATTGGATTTTTCTCAAATCATCAAAGAATTGAATAGTCCTTGAAAGAAGGTAAGTATACTTTCTATAAATTAAAATATTTACTAGAATTCCGATTTGTATCGTGTACAGTAAAAATAATTCTAAACAAGAGATTGGGGTTACTGAGTCCCCCCGCACTACCATTAATGTTAGTATCGAGTACGCGCCTGCTCCCGGGTTAAAACATTTTGAAGTCTTCTCGCTTTAAATGTTAAAAAGTAACACAATTATTCTTCATCGGAATTTTATATTCTTTTTCATAATTTAACATTAATTCTAAATGCTAATTGTGTGAGGTTTAAAATTACAGTTCTTTTAAACAGTTATTTACAATTATAGCATTTATCTAAAAAAAATCATTTTACATTTTTGTATACAATGTCGTGTGTGTGCACACAGTTTTACTCTCCTTACAGTTCAGCTATTATATCAAGAATAATGTTTTATTTTTTTAAAAAATGAACTCGTGCGAAGAGGCGGTGTTTCAGCCAGTATACGTTTGATGTATCAGTACTGAAGAAGGAAGGTATTTTATAAATAAATTCTTATTACTGAATTTGGCCGCGGTAGCCGAGTGGTATAGGTATCGGATCGTGGCTTGCCTTGTCACGAGTTCGAGCCCAGTACCACTAAAGACCCGCCATGTAGGGCAGCGATTCATGTTAAATCTGTTGAGAGTTGAAACGTTTTCCCGTTGGTGTGGTGTGGTAGTTAGGAGAGAAGGGTGCCAGCTCAGATGTCATCCACGTCACTTGACCATGGTTCAAAATTACGTGGTCCGTCGTCAAAAGCCCTCGTGCAGCTGAACAGTGCGACGTTAATATTCAATCAATCAATCTTATTACTAAATTAAGAACAAGTTTAATAATTATTAGGGACTTTTTTCCACGGGCTTTTCTTGTAGAGGAAAGTTTTTCAAAGGAAGGTTTTAATATCAGAAATTGACACTTAAAGAGTTATTTTTCTATATATTAAGCTGAGATCTATATTTTGTCTTCAAGGCATCCACTGCAGAAAATCTGGTTTGAAAAAGGTAGGATGTTGAAAATGGTAATAGTATACGAAGTGCTTTTGTTTTCAGTACAGATAATTCCTCATCTACCTCAACCCCAAATTCAAAGAGCGATTTATTACAAAATTGCCTTTTAATTTTTCACTGGATGTGAAATCTATGAAGATTTCTTCTTCGGAAGTTGAGAGCCCTTCTGGAATATCTTGAAATAGATCCCTAATCCACTCGTAACTTGCTACCAAGCTGTCCTCATCCAGAAAATACTTTTTAAAATTCTTTGCCAACATAGCTAAATGATTTTTTATGTTTTAAAAACAACTTTCACATGTTGTTCTACAGATTTGTAAGTTTTAACACATATCGAGCTGGGACTTTTTTCCCATCATTTACTTCAGTAGTGGTAAATCCAAAATTTAAGTATTTTTGAGAAGATCGCCTTGATTTAATTTCGGAACCATGCTCGTTTGTCTGTATACTTGTTGATTCTTTATTATGGTCGAATGTTTGCTTACGACTTAAAAATGTATGTATGATATTGTTTTAATCTACTGCCGTAAATACTTAATTACCGTGAATTACAATTAACGTGGAAATTAAAAAATATATACATTCAAGCTAGATTCGGAAGCTATAGGAGTATCGAGTCGACCAAAACTGACTGAAATCTTGTACGAGGAAAAGCATTTTTACATGTTTGCGCAGACGTCCGATAGGTTGCCCAGACTCACGCAAACGTACCCTATAATGCCAGATGTGATGGATATGATAGAGAGCGACATTGACTAGACTATTTTTCTAATGACATTTGTACTTTGAGAAATGAATATGCTGAAGGAAATAAATCTTTAATTAAATACATCATTTTGCGATCTGTTCAATTTAAATTAGAGAAGAAAAATAACATAATTCTAAGTAATATATATTTTAAGTAATTTTCTTAAAATATATATTACTTAAAAATATACACAAAATTTAATATACTTATCGTATTAATTTGTACGGTTTATAATTAAGATCGTATTGTAACTTTAGCGTCTCTCTCTCAAAGTGCATTTTTATTGCAGTAAATACATTATTGTTGTACAGGGGGCGAGACAAAAATTATGATTGAAAATTGGGTCACCAGTATTGAAAGTTTGAGAAACACTGCTTTTAATGTATGAGTGGTGCACAGAGTATTTTATGACTAATTAATTAATACTAAATTAAGAACAAGTTTAATAATTATTAGCTACTTCCATGGGCTTGTCTTACAGAGCAAAGTTTTTTGAAAGGGTTTTTAAGATAAGAAATTGACCCTCTGAGTTCATTTTCTATATTTTTGCTGATATCTATATTTTTGTCTTCTAGCAACCACCACATTTTGTAATATGTTCCAATTTAAAAATCAGAGAAAGGAAAAATAACTTAGTAATTATCCTATTACTTAACTTTATTTTGCTTAAAAGTAACATATACAAAATTTAATACTTATGTCATGAATTTGTACGGTTTATAATAAATATTGTTGCTTTATCGTAAAAGTGCATTATTATTGCATTCAGTAAATTATTATGTATAAGGGGGGCGCGATAAAAATTGTGATTGAAAAGGGGGGGCGCCAGTATTGAAAGTTTGAGAAGCACTGATGTTATACTGTTTTTTTGTAAATAGGTTCTTTTTTTGAAATTTGCTCTAGGTAGTAAAAATCGCAATTTTTATTAATTATGTCAAACATATAGCATCTTTTTTGCTCTTTACTTTTTGTTTAATAAATAGACTTTACAAATAAGTCAAATTTGTTTTGCTTCTGTCTCTTTCTTTGCCTGAACTTCATTATTCTTAATTTATGGACATGAGTGTAAAATTGTGTGCATGTATTAAATATTAAAGTCCTGTTCTCTTGTACATGGTCAAAATAAAAAGTCCTTTTTAAATCCATAATTCTTTTACAAAAAATAATTATTATTAAATATTTGTGTGGTATCTATTTATTATATGGTACTAGCTGTACCCGGCGCGCGTTGCTACGCAAACAACTGAAATAAATTTTTAAAAAATAATTTTAAAGGAAAATCAGTACATAAATATTCAATTCATTCAAAGCCGTTTCGAAAAAATTGTGTGATTACAAAGTTCAGTTTCAATTAGATGTTTATTGAAGTGCTGTGGGATACACAATATTTCTTGTTTTTCCATCTGGTGCGTAGACGAATAAATCAGAAGGTTTTCCGACACGTGAGCAAGCCACATAGAGCCGTTTCACTGGGTATTCCATGCTGAATGGTGAAGTTGATGGTATTGACATCGATGTTTTTGGCTGCTAATATAGCACGCGTACTGAGCCACTGATGGTTTTTGTAGTTTTGTGCAATGTTTGGGAAAATTTTCTGCACCAATTCGTCGATGCTTTCTGTTATCATACAGAAGTTTGCTGGCAGGGTGATACATTGTGTAGATTCATCAATTTCCATTCGCCCATTTCAATATCCATTAATTGTTTTGCAAAATTTCAACCGATGCATCCCGTTGTAGTTGTACACGCATGTTGTTTTTCAAAGTCAATTTCTGTAAATGGCGCCATAGAACTGATGATTTAAGACATGCATGAAGTTCATCAGTGGGTGTTGATCGTGGTATAATGGGCAGTGTTTGTCGAAAATCACCAGACAATAAAATGAGTGCGCCACCGAAGATCCGTCTGTTTCCTCTGAAATCTCGCAGTGTACGATCAAACGCTTCCAATGCTTTCTTGTGAGACATTGTACATTCGTCCCATATGATAATTTGACACGTTTGGAGTACTTTTCCCATTCCAGAGTTTTTGCTGATGTTGCATGTTGGTGCCTCAGTGTTTTGCAAATTCAACGGCAGTTTCAATGCTGAATGCGTTGTTCGGCCACCATCCAAAAGAGTTGCCGCAATTCCAGATGATGCAATAGCCAGTGCAATATTATTTTGTGATCGTATGGTTGCCAAAATTAGTGAAAGAAGAAAAGTCTTGCCTGTACCACCGGGCGCATCCATGAAAAACAGTCCACCGCTTTGTTCTGTGATTGCACGCATAATTCTGTCATACGCAATGTGTTGTTCTAGAATCAACTGCGGAAGATTTGTCCTAACAAATGTCCCTAGTTCATCATAATCATAGTGTGTTTCTCGTTGCAAATCACGGTCAAAAAGGTTGTTTGCAGGTCGGTTTGAAACAGGCATTCCCAGTTGCACCAGTGCCTTGTTAGCGATTGCCAAACATATGTCTTCAATCAAAATCAATGCTTCTTTATACACGTTTGGTGTGAATTGAATGTCCGGATTTTGATTCGCAGCGCGCAAACGATGTAGAATATCTTCACTCATGTAGTCCTTGTATTTTTCCCAAAGATCTTTTGGATTAGATGGGAAGCAGGTTGTTAATAGTATGGCAAATAGCGTGCGTATTTGCTGTGGTTGAGCAGTATTCGATGCATCAGCTAGTGCAGTGTCCCAATGTGCATCATTCTCAAGAAGATTTAGTTCTTGGCAAGCTTGGGATAAGTAGCGCACAGCTGACCGTTGACTGTTCTTAAATCTTGGAAGGATATTGGTCCACGTATATTGATCAACAGCAATCTTAGATAGAAGCATTCTGTATTGTTCGGATGAACAGTGTACAGACGACCCAATACATCACCGGAATATAAATTGGTATGTCCTTCAACTGCTTTACCTTGTTTGCGACGTTGAAACTTTTTAGTCGATGCATTCCACGTGTAGAATTTTGGTACTTCAGAATAAAGCAAAGTTTTAGCAAAAAGATCATTTTGGCACAATGAGTAAAACGCAGTTAAAGTTGTTGCCGGTGGAACCAATGCTCTTGCACGTACATTATCTGCTGTACAGTACACGCTCTGTCTATTTTCGAGATGCACCACCAAGTGTATTACTGTTGGATGTCGTTCATGGATTGGAAATGATAAGATGCGCCATACTGCTTCATTGCTGCTTATGTAGCATCCAAGTTGGTATTGGTTGATTTCATCGAGCGATGCAGCTACATTCCCTATTCCGAAGACTGCCATGTCGCTTCCTTTGATGACATATTTGCAAATGTATTTGATCGACTTCACTGAATTGCAATACTCAACATTAATGTGTGCTTTGAAGGTCTTTGAAAGCAGTGGTGAATATGGCACAATCCAACGATTATCTACTTCAATATCAATGTTTCGTACTTTCAGAACGACGTATTTGCCACCATCCTCAACTGATCGTCGACGAGACAGTGGATATCCGTCATTGCCAGTGATAGTATCAGAAACCACAATTTTCTTGGGTATCGTTTCGTGCATTTCCCATCAGACATGCATGATGAATTATTGTTGAATGCGCCACATGGGCCATAGATCATATTTTTGGTGACGACGTCGAATAAGTTTGGATCAATGTGCTTATCTGGTATTTCTGCTGAGATGATTTGATCAATTTGATCTGGCGTAATTTTGTTGATTAACCAAACCAAAATATGTGCATGTGGCAATTCTCTTTTCTGCCATTCAATGGAATATATCCAGCAGCGTGTCTCTCCAAAAACATGATGCTTGATAATAAAATCCATCAACCATTTCAATTTTTGTTTAAATACGCGTGCGGTAATGTCATGGCGGTCCGAAGATGATTGTCCAACTAATAGAAGTTCTTGGATTTCATTCCATGTTGGATTGCATGTAAAGGTGACGAACAAATCTGGACGACCATATGCGCGAACGTATGTCATCGCATCTTGTGCGTATTCATGCATGTGCCGTGGACTCCCCGTGAATGTAGACGGTAATATGGCCATTCTTCCCAATTCGTTTGGATTGACGTTACCATCATTAACGATTGCGTCTCGTAAATGGATGTACTGTTCAGAACGCAACTCGGTTTGATTCAATCGAATATATAATAGCCGTTTGGTTTCAATCTTCGCGTACATGTCGACGATATATTGATGGAACAATTGTCTACATTTCAGAATGTGGTTCTCAGCGTTTTGACGAATCATCAGTCGATACGAATAATAATTCATGGCACTGACTTTCTTATTCGTTCCCTCACCTGTTTGTGGATTTATCATTTTCATGTTAAAATGATATCCATCATCTCCTCGCCAAAACAGAATCGGATACTGCAATCCGTCGTATGAGCGATGAGTTTCGGAGACTCGCTGAATGTCACCACTTATGCGATGAAGAATTATGTCGCGCGATTCAAATTCTTCGCCAACTATAACGATCGCCACTTCATCGATTGTTGGTGCATTGAACTGTCTCTCGTGTTGGCCAACGGGTCTTTTGTCTGCTCGAATTACAACTGCATAGTCATCGGCTGGCATTCGTTGAATGGCGGTTTTAAACCAACCGAACTAATTCATTGTGTTGATCGAAAAGGCCTTGTAACGCACCCACAATTTCTCGTCTAGTGCCCGTATTATAATGACATCGTTGTTCAATTTGTTCATCACTGTTTGCCATAAAATAAATTTGAAGGAACTTGTGATCTGCGTCCGGCAATGGTAGAAGCGATCCGGCATGATGATAAATTTGCCCTTGGACTCTGAATGTCGGCATGTAATTTTCGCGCACTATGTTCGTTGCACCGAACGATGTCATTTGGAAGCATGAATTGTACTTGCGGATGTTTTCCAAGAAATGCTTCGACACGTGTAACAGCAGATAGAAACGTTGACAGTGGTTCGGGTGGTGAATGTAATTCTGGTAGCTTAACTTTTCCACTGGCGCAGCACATTCCACGCGTTTCAGTTTTAAATTTGAGTGCACTACAATACATGCAAATTTTATCCATTTTTCCAATGACGACATTTTGATGAAGACTGTAATCATTATTACTGTCATAATGGAAGCACTAAGATTCAAATCAGCGTGCAGTGTTCGTCTTGATCGAGCAGTGCTTATTCGAACATTTTGCAGCCTTCTTTCCCGTAATTCAGTTCTCTCAGAAGAACGGATCTGATTAGTACGTATTCGATCACAGTTTCTAATCTTACTTCTCGTTGGTCAGACGATTCAGACGAACGGGTCTCAGTGGCGTGTACTCGAAGATTTTCCAGCCTTAATGCTCGTTGCTCGTCTGATTCTGAGGCTCGTAATGCTCTTCTCTTTCGTGTTTGAGGTGTAGATCGGCCAATTGCTCGTCGCTTTGGAGGCATAATTATACAGGAATGACGTGATGCTTTTGAATTTATAAAACGTCGAAAAGTCGCAGAGGGTATAAGATGCTAATAAGAAAAAAAAACCGCACAGCAAATGCATTCGGAATGTCAATCAGCAGTCAAATCCTTCACATACACATTCGATGATCTTCGTAAATTCACTGTAGAAAATGAATATAATCAGCTCACGGAAACTACAAATATTCAATCCGATTGAAGTATTTATCTAAATTAATTCAGCTTGCGATGAAATGCACAAAATTATTCGAAAAACCCTCCCAAATATAAAAATACGCACAATATTGTCTGTTTAATGTAAGCTAGATATGAATTTCACAACCTACACAAATTCTTATGTCACTCTCGACTCGAAATGTCATCTATCGTTCGCTTCATTTGTTTCAATTCATATCAGCATGAACTGTAACGACAATATATGAAATTCATTAGAAGGACATCTTCACATAATCAAATACATAGTTTACGATTCTAGAAAAGACATACAGGTAAACAATCATTTTTATAGAGATAGAGAAGAGAAGAGAAGGGAATAAGAGATAGAGAAGAAAAAGAGAATAGAGAAAGAGAGAGAAGAGAGAAGAGATAGAGAAGAAGAGAAAAAGAAAAGAAAGAGAAAGAGAAGAGAAGAAGAGATAGAGAAGAAAAGAAAGTTTATAGTTTTATTTTAGTTATCGCACCAAAAATATATTTTGAGAACTTTTATTTATACGAATTCGTATAGATATCTATTAAAATCAGTATTGAACTTGATACATGGAAGCGCCATCTGGTGGTAACTTCTATTAATACGAATATCATATTCGTTTCCTCTGTGTAAAAATACATGGTCATAATGATTTTCATGACAATCGGTTGAACGGGGCAGAAGTTGCTACTCTGCAGCGCCACCTGGTGTCGAGTGGCATCAATGAGCATATTATACAAACCTTCTCTGTGGAAAAATTCATATATATACCAATTTTCATAAGAATCGGTAGAGTAGTTTTTGAGTTTATCGATGACATACATACAAACATTCATTTTTAAATATATAGATGTGAGTATTTCTTAACACATCTGTGTGTGTTCCTGAATTTGACTGATATAAATTTTTCTCACACAGATGTAGTACCTTTTTTTACTATGGGTAACAAATATGCATTTATTCGTATTTGCACAATTAAAATATAAAATTCAATAATTTTGATAAATTTCATATAAAGACTTTAAGCATGTTATTGAAATATCAACATTGTGTGTTAAAGAAATCTGTGCAACTCCAACTGACATGTATTAAGCATAAGAATACTCTGGATTTTTTTACATAAGTATTAAAGTCTAAATGCTCATGTATATTGATATTATCCTGCTAATAAATTTAAGACCTAAATAAATTTGTTGCATTGAGTTAGTTACAAATATTGACCCAAGAAGTAAGTGTACTTAGATCAGTTCTATGATATTTATCGGTAATTAGGATCATGAATTCAAATACGACTTTACATATAGACATTTGATTCTGTAGGATTTTTACTTTCGAAAAGCAATGGAAATATTCAGAATTTTAGTATAACCTTTTTTAAGTCTCTACTCTTAAATGAATAAACTGACATTGTTGTATACAATAATCTATATTCATGAAGAATTCAGTAAAAAAAGGTAATTTGTAAGAAATTTTTCTCAAAAATAAAGTGTTTCATCATCCAAAATCACTGATATTTTTGTGTAGTGTATGTTGAAAGAACAAATTAGGGGTGCTTGTATTGTATAATATCGACCAATTTCTTCAAATCAAAAACCTGCCAAATGCTGCGATGTACAGCCAATAGTAGAAACTGTTAGGTATTAATTGCTACTTCTTAATAGATGGCGCCCCATGTATTAAATCTATTTGTTTATATTATGTAATCTAATAGGAGGACGTCATTATTCCCAATGTTTTTCTTCAAAAATACTTAAAATTTTCAAATTTAGAGACTGTTAGAAAATAGTTCTAAAAATGGCAAACAATTTACCAACGATTCCAACGTTTGAAGCGGGTACGAATCCATCTGAATCCTGGAGACATTGGAAAGAAGATTTTGAAGATTATTCGGAAGCCCTTCGATACAGTGAAGCGCCAGAGAAAGCAAAAACTGCTCTATTCTGTCATTTATGTGGAGAAGAATTGAAAAAACAGCTACCAGCTTTTGACCTTAAACCTAACGATGGTTGTGAGGATGTGACTCTGCAACAAGTGCTTCAGGAATTTGATAAATATTTTCTGGACTATATCAAAACGAAATTTTTGCTTCTTTTAAGTTCTTGGAAATAAAACAGGAACAAGGACAGAAGTTTACGGACTATTATTCTAGGCTTCATAACGCTGTTGTAGAATGCAATTATGGTGAATCACAGGACCGCATGCTTCATGATAAATTAATTCAAGGGCTGTTGGACAAAGCATTGCAGGAAAGATAAATTAGAGAAACAAGTAAATAACCAGGGCACTACAGGAGGTGGTGAGTGAATGCAAAATCGCTGAGAACAGTAAGGTACAAGCATCAGTCATGAATGAAAAACTTACTGAGAATGCTTTGAAGAATTTAAAAAATTATCAGAAGCAGTGCATCAATAATCAGAAAATTGAGTTCAACTGCAAGCAATGTGGAAAAAACATCACTAGAAGAAATGTCCGGAGTTCGGAACAAAATGTCGAAATTTTGACGGAAGAAATCACTGGGAAAATATGTGCAGGACCCAAAGTAAACAGAAAAACATGGCTGCTCGAAGAGTGAATTCTATGGAAGAAAACAGCGAGAATTCGGATACTATTTATATTGGAGAACTGAAGTCAGTAAATGAACTGGACGCGAAAGAAACCAACTGCGTATGGTATGAAAAAATTTTAGTAAATAAAAATGCTGTAATGTTTAAACTGGATACTGGGTCTCAAGTGAATGTAATTTCCAAGTCAGAACTTTTAAAATGGGATGAAAAGCCAGTAGTAAGAAATTGCAAAATTGCTGTGCTTGACTACAGTGATAACAGAGTTCTGTAGAGTTTCTCAACTCCTCACCCTCTTAAGCTTTTCATTGCGATCTGTGCGTGCGCGAGACCTCCAGCAATTGCGAGTAGAGCTTACTCGCGCAGGCATCTAAGATGCAATCTGCGCATGCGTTAGCTTTTCAACTATAGCGACCCCTTGCATCCATTCCGACTTCACACTTCCCTGGCAGCACACGCGTCCCTCCGAGAGCAGTTACCGAAACATGTGAATAAAAGCCTGTAATAATCCTTAATCATCGCCTCGTTCATTAATCACACTGTCTCCCACAGTTTCAAATCTAGGTGAGTGCTACCTCAACTGTGAAACTAAAAGGTATAGAAAAACTTGTAAATTTTTAGTTACAAGCTTAAATTCATGTCCAATTTTAGGCCTTGAAGCTTGCAGAGTGTTAGGGCTGATCCAGAGATTGTGTGTGTGTGTGAATATGATCTATAAAAGACCTATTGAAACTCCAGAATTAATTTTGAAAGAATTTACTGATGTTTTTACTGGTACAGGAAAACAAAAGAATTGTAAGAATTAAATTAAAAGAAAACTCTGTTCCTCATGTAGCAGCCCCCGTAAAGTGCCTCTTACTATACATAACAAAGTTAAAGAAGAACGCAGTAATATGGTAGAAGCAGGCATAATAAGCAAAGTTGAAGAGCCAACTGAGTGGGTGAGCAACATGGTTGTAATCGACTCGCTTAAGAAATTAAGGATTTGTCTTGATCCCAGGCCACTGAATGAGGCTATTCAAAGACCTTATTTTCCAATCCCTACTGCAGATGCACTAATTACAAAGCTGCAAGGTGGTAAAGTGTTTACTATTTTAGATGCAAAAAATGGTTTTTGGCATTTACCATTAGATGAAGAATCTTCATATCTAACCACATTTTGTACACCTTGAGGGCATTGCAGATTTTTAGTATTGCCATTTGGTCTGAATTCTGCTCCTGAATAATTTCAAAAGGTAACGGATGAAATTTACATAGAAGATGAAGATATAAATCCTTACTTTGATGATATTGCACTGGGTTCATCTACCGTGAAAGAATAATGCAGATTATTACGTCGAACACTCTTGAAAGCAAGAAAGGCTAATTTAAAATTTAATGTGTTGAAAACGCAGCTTTTACAAACTTCAGTTAACTATTTAGGTCATGTTTTGTCCGATAAAGGAATAAAACCAGATCCCAAGAAAATTAGAGCCATTGAAAAGTTTTCAACACCAACAAGAGTTTGCAAAGATTTCTTGGTATGGTAACTTATCTAGCAAAATTTGCACCACACCTTTCAAATTTAACGCATAATCTAAGGCAGCTTCTTAAAAAAGATTCAGTGTGGATCTGGGATACAAACACAGAAAGGGATTTTGAGCTGGTAAAATAAGTCATAATGAAATCTCCCTGTTAGAGAAATATTTTAATCGACACAAGGCAGTAACTGTTTCTGTTGACGCTGGCAAAAATGGACTGAGAGCTGTGCTTCTGCAAGAAGGTCAACCAGTAGCCTATGCATATGTATCATTAACGCAGACACAACAACGTTATGCTCAAATTGAAAAGGAGCTAATGGCTGTGATATATGGGTTGGAGTATTTCAACTATTATACTCATGGAAGGATTGTCACTGTCCAAACAGATGATAAGCCAATACTGGGCCTTAGTAAGGAACCATACGATACAATATCTCCCCGTCCTCAATTACTTCATTACCTCATTACTTCGACTCAATAAATATAATATTCAGCTGGAATATGTTTCAGGAAAGAACCTAGTAAAAGCAGATGCCCTATTAAGAGTACAATCCACCACTGATAATTTTGATGAAGTTCTAGGCCAGGAGGCAACTGTGAGAATAAATCTGTTTGACACAAGCTTCACCAACTAAGTGGGAGGATATAGCGAGTCTAACAGCAGGTGATCCTGAAATGCAAGATGTGTTGTTTCACATTAATAATGGTTGGCCACAGAAAAAGAAGAAAAAATAGCTGCACAACCTTATTGGCATTGCAAAATAGATTTATATTCCACAAAAGAAGGAATTATTTGCAAAGGACAACGGTAAGTGGTACCATTAAAATATAGAACAGAAATATTTAAGCTATTGCACGTGTCACACAAAGGTATAGTTTCCAGTAAAATCAAAGCCAGGGAATATTTTTACTGGCCTAACTTGAATAGAGATGTTGAGGAATATGTATCCAAATGCAAAATCTGCCAGAAATATCAAAAAGAAAACCAGAAGAAAATTCTTATCAATCCAGAAATCCTAGACAGACCTTGGCAAAAAGTTGCATGTGATTTCTTTTGTTTAAAAGGCAAAGAACATCTGTTAATGATAGATTATTTGTCCAAGTATGCTGAACTGAAACCACTTAACAGTACTACAGCACAATCTGTCATTACAGTCATAAAATCCATTTATGCAACACACATGGAATACCAGAAGAACTTGTGAGTGATGGTGGACCACCCTATAGCTCAAATTTGAGGATGAATTTCTTCCGAGAATGGGGAATTAAACATCATGTTACACCGCCTCATTTTCCTAGAGCAAATGGACAAATAGAGAGAGCAGTACAAACAGTAAAAGATTCTCTTACTAAAGCTGCAGAAAAGGAAAAAGATTTCCATGTTGTATTGCTTGACTACAGGATACAACCAGCAAAGGACATGCCATCACCAGATGAACTTTTAATGGGAAGAAAGCTAAGAACATTCCTGCCATCACACTCAGGCCAATTAAAACCTACATTTGATGTTGAAAGAAGAAGAGAAGCTTTTTGAGGAAAAAGCAGATAATTCAAAACAAATAAGCTAACAAGCACGCAACAGTGTTGCCTGTGCTACCTCAAAATGTTAAAGTATGGTTTAAACATAAAATGAAAGAGCCTTGGAAGCAAGGAACCATAATTCAAGTAGGTCCTCAACCTCGTTCATATATAATAAAAGGAGAGGATGGAGATGTTTTCAGGAGAAACAGATTTCACATTCGACAAGACAACTCTGAGAATGATAATCCACGTTGGTCAAGAACTGTAGAAGATCTCTATGACAGTGATGCTACTGAAATTTCTTGAAATCCAAATGATTCTGCTGACAGTCAAATAGATGCATCACCTAAAACAAACAGAAGCAATGTTAACCAACAATTTCAAGTTCCAATTGAAACATTTAGGGAGCAGAGCAATACTTGATACAAAAGTCTTCGAGAAATATAGTGAAGCCTGTTTGCTATAAAGACATTTGAAAGAACTCTGACAAACATATTTTAGTTTAATAATTAATCTAAGAGTTAAATTTAACTAACAATTTTAAAGTAAAACTACAATTTTGTAAAATAGTTTAGATAAGTTTGTTGTCCTTAACAATTGGTTGTATTGTATTGAGAGTAAACTTTTTTTTTAAATAAGCAATTCTATTCATAGTTAAGTAATTGTATTCATTGAACTCAATGTTTTGGGGGGAAAAGATATGTTAGATATTAGTTGTTACTTCTTAATAGATGGCTCTACATGTATTAAATCTATTTGTGTATATTATGTAATCTAATAGGAGGACGCCATTATTCCCGATGTAAAACGTGAAGAATCACGTAGCCTAAATAAACTTAATAAATAACTGTCTTAAAAGCATCCTGTGGTTCTGACTATAATATTATAGAAACTGTCCCTGATCACGTTTGAACACAGTAACAATAATAGTGATGTATTGTATTTTTTAAATCTGTTATGTCTTTTTGCTAGGCGAAAATAGTCGGCAGTTTAATACATGTTCCAAAATTTGTGGAATGGTACGAATACTGATTTAGAATTTCTTAGAGAAACTTTGAAGTAATTTAATATCTTGCTCATGAATAATTTGGGGAACTGAGAAGTTTCATGAAATTTAGGATTGCCCTGCTCAAAGAAGCTTGCTTACAATTAGCACAAATTATGATTAATTTATTAATGATAAGCTTTGGTAACTTAATAATGATTTTAATTAATTTGGTCTTAACTTTATTATATTTTCAAACATTCAATTTCAGAGCGAGAATTCTGAATCTTTTTTTCTGATGTCGTTTCATCTTCCCTTTTTTTAAAGTATTAAGGTAATATACAAAAGCATACTTCAGTTGCATATCAGTGATAACGAAATAACATGTCAATGCATTTCTCCAAATAAGTTTAAGTCTGGATGAAACTGAAGCATATTTAACACTATATATGTACAGTAACCGGTAGAAATAGGTATGCATTAAGTGTTGTATGTTCAGTGTAAAAAAATCAAATATTTCCATTAAAACAGAAGATAATGTTTTGTATAATTTAGAGGATATGATTATAGGAATTTCGTAATTAGTGTGAAATTCAAAAAAATAAAAGAAAACCCTTTGTCAATTTTACCGTGTATGTATCCATTCCCCCTTTATTTTGATCTGGTTTTAAGTATATACAATGTGCAGATTTATTTCTTAAAATTAATCTAAGGAGAATTAGGGTGGTTTAAAAATAAATATAATAAGCTCTAGTATTTAATATGTAATTTTGCAGTCATGATGAACAAATGTTATACAAAGGTTTATTGTACTTTTAGGACAAGAAAAAAGGTTTATCGAGATATTTTACAAAAAAATACGTGTATATATTATTATTGTTATATATCCGTGTATTTTATGTGTGTATTTGTTTCTTTTATTCAATTTCTTTCTATAAGTTGCATGATTTCAGTATTCTAATTTGTTCTATGTAATTTCTGAAAGTTGACTGTATAGAAATGGATTTTATAACTCTGCCAGTTAGTAAGATCTGAAATGTCAAAATTCTTGTGATATTTCATTTATATATATATATATATATATATATATATATATATATATATATATATATAATCTGGACCCATACCATACACAATTTCTCCAAAATACTGTGAAAAGTTTTGTAGCTAACCTATATACAAATGTTATATGTTTTTGCTTTGTAGTTTCTGGTATATTTCACACAGTTGGCTGTTTTTCTTGCAGATTTAATTAATTTTAAAGAACAGACAGCCCAATTACTTGTTCTTTGAATTTAAAGATTGTTCTTTTTTTTCCCCTTATCTTTACTAAGTTGAAATTATCGTACATAAATAATTCACTACGTTTTTTTTTTAATTTGAAGAGAATAAAATCTTCCCTCCTCCCAAAGCAACAAGTTTTAAGATAAAACTTTTTAGGAAATTTCTTTTTTATAGGCATTTTTACTATGTGCGTTTTTTGTGAATCTGTAGAATTAATTTTTCTTGAAGAATTTCAGTTACATGAATTAAGAGAAAAGAGCAATTTCACAGTTTTCTTTATGAGCTGATTGCTTTGAAGCAATTTAATATGTAATAATGAGAAACCAAAAGATATCTAGGTATTAAAACTTTTATGCGGTGTAGAAGTTTCAGCTCAACTGAAACTCTAGTTATTTCACTGGGAAATAATTTGCCATCAGTAACGTATTAAAAGACTAGTTTTTGCCATTAATTTCTTTGAAAACAAGGGAAGACCATTTCAAATCTTACTTTTGTAAATGTATTGTATCCAAAAAAGAAAAAAAAGCATTAATTTGATTAAATTAATTTTGATAGTATTGAAATTAGAGTAAATAAAATTCGCGGAAACTTTGAAGAAACTATTAATTGTTTATTTACTATTAATTACCTAATCATTAGATGTTTAAAAATTTAAGTTTTATGTCATTAACCTAAAGTGAACATTTTAAAAATTCTGCATAATTTGACCTTTTTCATCTATGAAATCTTTGATTTAGGAGATAATTTTCTTTAATTTTTTTTATTGTTTCATTTTATTTGTTTGGGTTAATGACATTTAATACTCTTTTGTAAATATTTTTAAAAAATCATACTTATTTGTTGTAAATAAATTGGAAAAACCCATTCATAAGATTTCCAGAGAATTTTATTAGGTATTATCAATAAGATAAAAAATGAGATATAATAACTGTACAAGATAAAACTGAATACGAGAAATTTTCACGAAAACAATTTAATTTGTTCTACAATAAAATAATTTTATTAAAAAAAGCCTTTTTCTTTAAACATGTTTCTTAATTTATTCAAAAACGTCCAATTAATTTATTTCTGAATGTTGGAGACAGGCATTTTTAAGAAAATTCAAACCTTTTGAAGGGTAATAATTACAAAGGAAGTCAGTGTATAAAACATATCAAATGCTTGTTTTTTATAAGATTATTTCAAGTACCCAAAACCTTTAAATGATGTTAAAAGCAATTTTATTTCCCTTTCAGAATTCCTAATTGTTAAACAAAAACTTTCATATTACACCAACTTTAATTAAAAATCTAAATTAATTTGTTTGTAAAAAAAAAAGCGTGTATTTTCGTTGATATGCAATGTTTTCATAAGAACTTGTTCATAGTATGGTTTATAATTGTGGGATTATTTAATCCTTCAGAGAGAAAAAAAGTAATATTTAGCCTACTTTTATGACATAATTTTTGTAGGTATGTGTATCTTTTGGTACAGTAAATCATGGTTTGCTTTAATATCAAAAATTAAATGGTTAAGTGAAATTGGATCAAAATTGAAGATTTTAGAAAAAGAAATTTTCTTTTTAAGTTCTTATCCTCATGAATTTAAGGGAATATTAATATAAAACAGTTCATTCTATTGGTTATCAATTTTCAATTGTAAAAAAAATTCAATACACCTTTATGGAGTTATTTAATTATAAGAAAGTACTACTTTTTTACTTCTTATATAGAAATACTCAATTTGATAAATCAAGAAAAATAACAAAAAAATACAATTTTATTGTGTACTTCCATAAGAATTATATTGTAATAATTTCAAATCAATCTCAAAAACTGTCTTAAAATATATGTATCATCTTATTAAAATGTTGGAAACATACATTCAGAGCATACTAAATATAAATGTATTTACATCCTTCCCTGTACCTGAATAGAATATTATTTTAATCGTGTAAATGGGCACTTGTAAACTTCCAAATCTCTCACAGTTCTATCAAAGTGTTGCATGATGTTCTGGTCCCCCCCCCAGATGTTTATTAGTGCTACAACTTCCTCTGTTGACCAACGCGCGCATTCGACAACAGCAGCTACCTTGAATCTCTGGTGCAATGCATCGTGGGACTCCGCATTTTACCACACCTGGTCGAAAGCGGGTACGAAATCTATACCTACATTTCGAGCCGGCAAAATGCCGGGTCATCGTATAAACGGGTCCAAAGCGGATACCATCCGGCATTTCGCCGGCAATTTTCGCCCATGTAAACGGGGCCCTAAAGTCCCTGTCCCATTAATACTGTGCATTTTGCATGAATTTGTAACCTAAAATTTAGGAGCTGTTCTTGCTTAAATTTAGATTTTTACATCAAATCTGTTAATAGGTTTTCTCTCCCTCATTATAGGTGATTTTTCGCACTTATACAAAAAGGTGCATTTTTCATTAGAAAACTATTTAGTTTTGAAAGACATTGTGCTTATAAATTAGTTTAAAAACAAAGAATATTCACAATATAATAGGAAATATATTAGGTTGGGTAAAAAGAAATCCATTATTTTTTCGGTATATGGCTGTAGTGTCGATATTTCGTGAAATACCGATCAAACAATTTCAAATTTATACTCGTTGTCAAGGTGACAGTTTACACTAAAAAATCCTTTTGCTGTTTTTTGTTTGGTCCATTCAGTTGTGAATTACAGGGTGTTAAAAAATGGATGTCAAAAAAGAGAAAATTCAGTACATTTTACAGTTTACATTACAGTTTTTCTTTGATAAAGGCAAAAATGCAAGCCAGGCGGGTGACCAAACCAGGACTAACAGCCAGGAAGGTTCTATTGTGTATTTGGTGGGACTGGAAGGGAATAATTTATTATGAGTTGCTTCTACATGGCCAAACACTAAATTCAGGTATCTACTGTCAACGACTGGACCGTTTGAAGCTTGTGATTGCCCAAAAACGGCCAGAATTGGCCAAAAGAAGAGATGCTGTGTTCCATCAGGACAACGCCAGGCCACACACGTCAGTAGTGACTCGTCAGAAACTCTGGGAACTTGGTTGGGAAGTTTAAATGCATCCACCATATAGTCCGGACCTGGCACCAAGCGATTACCACCTTTTTCTCACATTGCAGAAACTTCCTGAGTGATTAGAAATGGGGATCCAGGGAAGATTGTGAACATCGATTACTAGAGTTTTTCACCAATAAGGACCAAGACTTCTATGAGAGATGCATTATGAAGCTACCTTTAAAATGGCAAAAAATTATACAGCAAAACGGGGCATATTTCAGCCCAATCGTACAATCCAAAATATGTTAAATGAAGTCTTGAATTTCATGCAAAAATAAGGGATTTCTTTTTCCCCAACCTAATATATATAAAGATAAGAAAGCGCGCGCGTTTCTCTTATTATAATATATAATGAACATTATATCTTATATAATTTTCTCTTATTATAATATAATAAAAGTTTAAAAAGCATTGCAAAATAAAATTATTATATATAAATAAAATTTTTCGCAGTAATTAATAGAATTAGCTTTAGATATTTGTAATAATACAAGCTTCATAGTGAACGTGAATCCATTTTGCATACGTACTTATAAGCCGCTTTTTGATTTTTGTATTGTGACTCGTGGAACCCCTTAGAATGCCTTGTGGAACCCCAAGGTTCCGTGGGGTTCCCTTTGTGGAAACCCAAGGGTATGAAAGGAATTAAGGGGGCTTTATAAATAAAAAAAATCCAGATTTTTAATTATTAGATCTATGCATTTAAAATTTAACATATTTTTGCTTTTTTTTTTTTTTTTTTTTTTTTTTTTGTTGAGTAGAGATTCGCTAAGAACGGATGTGATATCGATTCCCCCGAAGGAGTTGTGACAATTTAAGAAGGCATTATAGATGAAATTAAATTCCGTTTTGATGACATTAGAATTACAGAGAAAATAGTTTAACATGAAACTGAGGGGACTGAAATATTTTTTTCGTGTGAAAAAATATAACAAAAAAAAACCCATTTATTCAAGAAAATAAAGTTTATTAGAGTACATTTTTTTGCATAGATATGCGTATAAGCATGTATTTAATAAAAACTATTCAGACATTTACATAATTTGCTGTCCATTTTTAATAATTGGCGACAAAGTACAATTAGCAAAACAAAACTCTTTACAGATTTCCGTTTTGGTCTGTTTTTGAAAAACAGCTTTAAGAAGCAGTTTGCTTTCCCTCTGAGGTGTTTACCATTGAGCTCGCAAAAAATTCTTCTGAAATAGAAAAAATAATGCGAACCAAACTCACCAATTTTTACTCACATTTTGATGTCACCGAGTTTCAAACTCAACTGATGAGACATGAGGTAACTTTGTGTGATTTTTGTACGGATGGAGTGTGAAAATAGCACAGATAAACAAAATGGGATCCGGTCGCAGGCTATTCGGAGAGTATTTCATAGCCAAGTTAGCCTCCTTTCTACGAAGCGTGTGAAACCACCTCTCCTTCATTTCACACCCCTCTTCAATCTAGCCTGTGTGGCTTGCATTTTCCGCATTTGTTTATTCCCAAAAGCGAAATCTGTTCTCGTTAATAGATTTTCATTTAAGGTTAAGAGGAAAAAGCTGCATGAAAATACATAGTAATTCGTCCAGACCGTTGTATTATTTCGTGTTAACCAGTTAAACATATTTCACTGTACATACTTGATATTTTTTAAGCACGTTACTGTTCTTGAGTGCATGTCCGTTAAGAAAAGTTTTATGGGAATTTAATCTCAAATGGGATTACAGCCGCCAATAAATTAAAATAATCGGTTTTTATATCTTCAACCTACAGACGTGGAATTTCGTACTCAGGTTTCAGTCGTTGAGTAATGATCCACTGGAAAGGGTATTTTTAGAAATTGACTTCTAAGGGGTATTGCCAGGAGTTAAGGGTGGCGCTACTCATAAAATTCCAATTTCTTGAACAGTTAGACCAGGCATGCTCAACCCGTGGCCCATGGGTCGCATGCGGCCCATGTAGAGAATTTTTGCGGCCCAATTGAAGTTTCTGTCTATATTATTTTAGACATTTGAACTACAGACGGTTGAATCGAAAATATCGTGTTTTGACCCACCCCCACCTCTCCCCGTGCAGTTTTTTCCGAAATAATTTTTTTCTTCATTTGACTTCCAAGCAATTGTAATAACAGGTGTTGATGGATGAAGGAAAGCAGATGAGCTTGGGTGTGTTATTCCTCTTTCAACGAGAACTTCGTTGAGAGTGAGTAGTGTATTTAGTTCTATTTGTCAGAGAAATATAATTTATGTCTATATTTTTAAGTTCAGATGAGTAGTCTTTTTCTTGTTTTATTTGGCAATGAAAGAATCCGATGATGGATTTAATGAGTTACCTCAGGACTGTCAGACCAGCTAGTAGAAATGTAAGATAATTACGGCAGCAGAATAAAAATGTTTAATATTTTAACTTTCTGAAATTATGTAACTTTTTCATTTTATGATATATACTTAATCACGGTGCAATAACTAATACCATGCAATAAGAAACTAAACATTTGGCTATCGGGCAGAAAAAAAACTTTTTTTGACAAACAGTGTATTAATTACAAAGCTGTTCTTTACTTAATTGCTTTTTTGCATTTGAAATAAAAAATTTGAAAATCTAAATTAATTTTATGCAAACATAGTGTAACACAAGTATAAAATGTGAAGCTGTTACCCACATAGTTGTTATACTACTTAACCTCAGATGGCAGCATAAATCTACTGTAGATAAGAACCTTGTAGGTTAAGAGATAATTCTTCCACCAACAAGTGCAATTGGTCGACTTTCAACTTTGTTGTGATTGTGATCCAGTAAAAGGTAAACTTGGTGTTTTTTTATCATATCAATAATTGAATGTTGATTATATCATATTTTGAATGCTGTACGATAGTAAAATATTTTGAATAATTTTTTTTTATTTTGATATGTGCGGCCCACCTCAGTTTAGTAAATTTTTATGTGGCCCACCAACCAATTTGGGTTGGGCACCCCTGGGTTAGATTTGAAGTTTGGTAAATATGCTTCTTTTGGTAACTAGAGATTCGCTAAGTACAAATGTGTCAGAAACCGACTCGCAAGGGCTTAATGGGTCGTTATGGATAAAAAAAATGTTTTTCAAATGTTAAGTTCACATACTTGAAATTTAACTAGCTCGTTCCTTTGCAGAACAGATATTCTCTGAGTGCGTATTTTACGGAAATCGACTCCTGTGTGAGGTTTCAGAGAGTTTCTGGGACGTATAGATAAGAAAAAATGTTAAATCTTCCTGATCAGCGCCGCCTCTAACAGTTTTGCCCCCTGGACAAATATGGAAAATGCCTCCCCTCTTACCAAAGCAAAAAAATTATAATTATAAAACATAAATTGTTCACATAGATATACACCTTTAAAACTAGAATAATTCTTGCGAACAAAAAGGTAGCATAACAATACATATGTGTATATAACATTATATTTCTTAAAAAATATATAATAATTCGAAATTAAGCGCATAACTACTACTTTTATGATTTCAAACGCGAAAAATGAAAGAGAAGAAATAGGCTATTTTAGCAGGTCAATTTCTTCGAAAAAGAGTCTACTGATGGTGGGGATCACAAGCGTTTATTTTAACAAAGTAACTACACCAGTGTTTTTCAAACTTTCAATACTGGCGACCCAATTTTCAATCATAATTTTTGTCGTGCCCCCGCCCCCTGTACAACAATAATGTATTTACTGCAATAAAAATGCACTTTGACGCCAAAGCTATAATGCGATCTCAATTATAAACTGTATAAGTATTAAATTTTGCATATGTTACTTTTAAGTAATGTATATATATATATATATATATATATATATATATATATATATAAAATTATTAAAAAATATATATATTACTTACTTATTATTATGTTATTTTTCTTTCTCTAATTTTTAAATTGGAACAGATCGCAAAATGATATATTTAATTAAAGATTTATTCCCTTCAGCATCCATTCCTCAAAGTACAAATGTCATTAAAAAAATAGTCTAGTCTATGTTATTCTCTATCATATCTATCACATCTGGCATTATCAGGTACGTTTGCGTGAGTCTGGCAACCTATAGGACGTCTGCGCAAAACATGTAAAAATGCTTTTCCTCGTACAATTCCAGTCAGTTTTGGTCGACTCTATACTTCTATAGTTACCGAATCTAGCTTGAATGTTCATTTTTTAATTTGCACGTTAATTGTAATTCCCGGTTGTTAAATATTTACGGCACTAGATTAAAACAAAATCATACATACATTTTTAAGTCGTAAGCGAACATTCGACGATAATAAAGGATCAACAAGTACACAGACGAGCATGGTTCCGATAATTAAATCAAGGAAATATTCTCAAAAATACTTTAATTTTGGATTTACCACTACTGAAGTAAATGATGGGGAAAAAGCCCCAGTTCGTTATGTGTTAAAACCTACAAATCTGAAGAACAACATATGAAAGTTGTTTTTAAAACCATGTAAAATCATTTAGCCATGTTGGCAAAGAATTTTAAAAAGTATTTTCTTGATGAGGACAACTTGGTAGCAAGTTACGAGTGGATTAGGGATTTATTTCAAGATACTCCAGAAGGGCTCTCAACTGCCGCAGAAGAAATCTTCATAGATTTCACATCCACTGAAAAATTAAAAGTTAACTCAGTAATAAATCGCTCTTTGAATTTTGGGTAGATGTGGATGATGAATTTTCTCCACTGAAAACAAAAGCACTTCGTATACTATTAACATTTTCAACATCCTACCTTTGTTAATCCGGATTTTCTGTGGTGGCTGCTTTGAAGACAAAATATAGATCTCAGCTAAATATAGAAAAATAACTCAGAGTGTCAATTTCTGATATTAAACCTTCCTTTGAAAAACTTTGATCTACAAGACAAGCCCATGGAAGTCACTAACGATTATTAAATTTGTTCTTAATTTAGTATTAAGAAATTATTTATAAAATAACTTCTTCAGAGTACTGATACATTAAACGTATACTGGCTGAAGTAGCGGCTCTTCGCACGAGTTTATTTTTTTAAAAAATAAAACATTATTCTTGATTTAATAGTTGAAATGTAAGGAGAGTAAAACTGCGTGCGCGACATTGTATACAAAAATGTAAAATGATTTTTTTAGATAAATGCTAAAATTGTAAATAGTGTTAAAAGAACTGTAATTTTAAACCTCACAGAATTAGCATTTAGAATTAATGTTAAATAATGAAAAAGAATGTAAAATTCCGATGTAGAATAATCGTGTTACTTTTTAATATTTAAAGCGAGAAGACTTCAAAATGTTTTAACCCGGGAGCAGGTGTGTACTCGATACTAACGCTAATGGTAGTGCGGAGAGACTCAGTCACCTCAATCATTTGCTTATAATTATTTTTACTGTACACGATACAAATCGGAAAATTCCAGTGAATAATTTAACTAAGAAAAAGTATACTTACCGGCTTTCAAGGACTATTCAATTTTTTTTTTGATGATTTGAGAAAAAATTCAATAAAACTGAACTAAAATGATTCAAAAGTGCAAGACCTTAATAAAGGACGCAAATCAAAGACACTTTTCACTAACATTTCAGAAATGTTATTTGCTGGCAAAGCTGTCATATTTTGTTCAAGTTTGTAGTTTTATGAGCTTTCATGATCAAGTGAGTGAATATTAACGTCGCACTGTTCAGCGCCCGAGGGCTTTTGGAGACGGGCTTCGTAATTTTGAAACCATGGTCAAGTGACGAGGACGATACTTGAGCTGGCCTCTTTTAACTACCACACCACTCCAACAAGAGGACGTATGAGCTCTTGATAGATTTAACGTGCATCTCTCCCCTACACGGCATGTCTTTAGTGGTACTGGGCTTGAACTCGTGACACTTTTGGTGATCAACAAATAGCATGTTGAACTTTTTCTATCTTGTGTCTTTTTGACAAGTCGAACTGAACCTTGTGGTACACTTATGGCTTCGTATTTTAGTTGATGAAGTTCTTTAGGAAGCATTTGAAAATTTTCCTTTCGTTTCATGTTCATTGCGTTTCTCAATCATGAATAATATACATTCTTTCAGCAGGTGCTTTTTTGCTTGATCAGTTTCAACTTCTTTCAATAGAGATCACAGATGCCCCGAGCCGCCTCTCCCGGGTTAAAAGTGTATTCAGAAAAAAATACGGATGTTCTGAATAGGATTATGACATTTTTCATTATGTTTTATGTGTTTGAGAATACTCATAAAAATAAATCTTGGCCAAATAACCCTTCAAATCAATCAATTCTTTTCCAAATATCGTAAAACTCTTTATTATTTACAATTTCTCTAAGTGAAAAACAAACACATAAAAGATGGGACGGAACTAATGTAGAACTAACCATATCATTAAGTTTGAAGGTCAATCAAATGATCAGCAAATGTATTATGCTGCCTGGCTGAAAAGTTAATCATGTCTTCCTTTTCTTTCTACAACTAATGTACAGCATTTCAATAATAATTACAGTGATGAATTGTTTATCTTTATAGAATTTTTTTCAGGATCTGGGTTTCGGTTTTTCTTTTAACGAGTAATATTTTATTTTAAAACGTAATAAAAAATTCTCTCATTGAGGAAATACAGGAAATTAAACAAAATGTTTTATTTTTTTATTTAATTTGGTTTTAGGGTCAACGATAGCTATTTCATGACGGTAAAACGCCAGATGATAAGCATAAATTATATCAGTGTTGTTGTGTTTTTTATTATGAAAGAAAATATTTTGTTTTACTCCTTTCCAGTTATTTTTTTAAATCTTTAAATATTCGATATGCTCGCGCCCCCCTTGTCAGGTTTTCGTGCCTCTCCAGGGGGCTCATCCCACACTTTGAGAAACACTGAGGTACACTCAAGACTAAAATAAAACATCTTCTGTGGTTATCTATCTACTATAAACTCTTATAACCCTTGTGTCCTTTTGGATAGCTGACACTGGACATCGTATGGGTGAAAGGAATGTCTATTGTGATCCAATTCCTGGATGAGGAGAAATTTGCTATTGAAAGCTGTGTAAATGTATCAAATTTCAAGATTTAACATATACTACCGCCTTAAACCATTCAAGTTTCAGTATTAAAAAAACTGACATTAAACATACAGAATACAAAATAAGGAAATAGATATGTTTAATTAAAAACCGAATTTTTTTCCCCTAACCATTAATATTTCAAAAAATATATCAAATTTTTTGTAACATAAAATATTTCCTAAATTCTATCCAGATGCCTCCCTTAAAATTTACCGCCCTGGGGAAGAGTTCCGGTTTGTCCGGCCCTAGAGCCACCCCTGATGTTGTTTTCTCATAACTATGTAGTAGGGTTTTGCTCATCACGATAAAAGTTAAAAAGTACTTTTTCTTTAACAAAAATTACACTGACTTTTTACAATAAAAAAGCTGAAAAAACCTAAATTTAACACTTATTTTGTCAGAAATTAACATAAATTTAGTTTTTTATTATTTTTTCTCTACATATATACCAAAGAACATCTTTTCTGCACATTTTGAAATTCAGAAGAAAAAAAATTGATAAACTCTACTGTACACGCATACCGGATGATAATAATTAAAGTTATACTTTTCATAACCCTGTAGAACCTGTTCTGCTTATCGGTTTATGATGAAACTTGGAATATATGCTATATGGAATAAGGGGAAAAGATTTCTGTACTAAAAAAAAACAAATTTTGACTACCAGGTTTATTTTATCGAATATTCCTTATGCAAATCCATATAACCTCTATATGAACTTGCAGTCATATCCAATCACTAAGCGCGCGTTTGTCATCGTTAATCACTCCTGCTTTACAGGAATGACAATGTTTTTAAACCACTAACCTTATGTAAGATGGAGCAACTCCTCACATTGGGCGCCAAGTCAAAACACTGCTTAGCGCCAACTTTGGTGATAATCGTGATTACCAAGATATTTTCTGGATGCATGGCCTTCTCCCTCACCCGACTTAAATCCCTGGGATTTCTCATTGTCGGGATTTCTAAGAGACCGTGCTTGAAGAGGAGGAATTATGACATCTCCTGGTTTGAAAGTTAGCATTATAAGCAATTTGGTTGAAATGCTTTGTGAGCTGCTTCGCGCTACCATTAAAAACGCTATAATGCGCTTTCAATACGTTATTGATGTTAAAGGGGCACATGAGCATATTTTGTAATTGATTGAATTGTAACGATTCTAATATATTTTTTGTCCTTGTTTGGGCCCCACATTTCCTCCTAGTGGTCAAGTTTTGAATTATTTTTTTTATTACAGAAACCTTTTTCCCATGGTCCATAAAGCATATATTTCAAGTTTCATCATAATCCGATAAACAAAACGGGTTCTACAGGCCTTTCAATAGTGTAACTTTAATTATGACACCCGGTATGCTTGTTGAATTTTTTTTGTAACGTAAATCTCTCAATATTTTTTGGGTGAACTCTATTTACTCCATTAACATATTTCATTCATTAGAAATTTAAATGAAACTATATTTCTCAGAAAAGTGTTTGTGTGAACCACACCGTCAGAAAATCTCGTCGAAACAGTTTTATTTTTCGCACTGAATTGAAATTACTCCTGTGGAATTCAATGCCCCTTATTCTTCCTTAAATTAATTAGATCTACAGTTGTATCTAATATTATTGCTGAGTCCATGAAATTTTATTTTTAGATGGTCCTACATTACTTAGAGAAGGAGTCATGAAAGAAATCGAGGCAATAAAATGTAGAGACCCTTTTCAACCATGAAATCTGACATATCAGTTTCACTCTGCTGTTGGAACAAATCAGTAGGCATGCCATGTGTTTCTTACGTTTATTACTTAAAATGGAATAAACTTGGCAAATAAAAGGAAGAATTGGCTTATTTAAGCAATTATCCATATTACTCGTAATGTTTTTGAGTGGGAACATTCAAACTGCGGCTTTAGTTATACAGTTATTCTCAAGTCTCGTGACGACTGTGTATGTATTATAAAAGATCATTTCTACTTTATGGTAAAAAAAAGATTTTGATTGTCAATTCTTATCTATAAGTACCATATTTTTGGGGTGATTTGCTTTTATCTAACAGCAATCGCTGTTAATAGTTCTGGCTTGAATTTTCTATGAAAGTATGTCTTTTCTTAGTACTGGTGTGCTAATTTACTTCATTCCTTTTGGACATTTTTCCTAAGTCCTTACTGTGTTTTTGGATGCCGTTTCACTGATACTTGTTTTAATAAACCGAAAGCACTCAAGTCTATTTGAAAAGCGTCAGGTGATTTTACATGTATTTCATCGAATGAAATACACGCTATTCATGTTCCTCATTCTTTCTTCTGAAATTAGCCACTATGACGCGGTGGGCGCCAAATTATGAGGGGATGTGACCCAAGGTAAAAAAGGGAAACGCGGGGAAGGGGTTCTTTACAAAGTCCACTAGTTAATTAAACACATTTATTAGACAAAACAAATATTTACATCCATAACTAGAGAACTAATAATTAGCATAGAATTGAAAGGGATTGGAGTGCATGCTCGTACATCCTTTTAGTTCCGAAACTTGGCCATTCCTGAACATTGTTCTGTCCGCCAGAGGGAGCGACAGTCTCTCTACTGTTAATATGGGAAGAGTCTAAACAACGGGGGGTTACAATCTCCCCCTATGGATCCGACGACGACGTCCCGGCGAGGAGACAGAATCAGAAGAATTAGCTGTTGCTATAGTAGCTTTTGCTGAGGGATGGATGGTTCTGCTGAAAATGACCGTTGAAGCAGTTGACGGGCTTGGAACATGAGTATTTTGTGTTGATGTGGACGTAACTTTTCGTGGTCGGCCTCTTTTTCGAAGTGGAGCTACAGGAGAAGTGTCCATGTCTTTAAAAGGTTTTAAAGCAGAAGTATGGTAAGTATCTATCGGTTCAGATGAATTAGTAAGACTTGCGATAACATAAGAAGTGGGTGACTTTTGTGGGAGAATTAAATATGAACCGTCACGCTTTGGCATGAACTTGGAAGTTTTCTTGTTCTTTGCATTGTTGATGGGATGTAAAGTTACCCATACTTTACCTCCAGGAGAATAATAGACCGGACGACGATTTTTATCATATTGCTTTTTTTTCACTGATCTTGTTTTGTTTCTATTCTTTCTCGTATGTCTTCGGTAATAGTTGCAAATCGTTTTAAATAAGGTGTTATTTCGGCAACAAAATTGTCATTGTGAACGACGCTTTTGAAATCTTGCACCACATCGTCTATAGTTCGTAGCTCTCTTCCGAAAAGTAGGTAAGCAGGAGTGTGGCCTGTAGTGTCACAGACAGTTGTGTTCATGGCGAAACGAATGACTGGGAGTTTGGAATGCCAATTAGAATGATCTTCTCCTACAAGCATTACAAGGCGGGGCTTAAGGTCTCTGTTTTTCTCTCTACTGGATTAGATTGTGGCGAATAAACAGTATTAAGTTTTGACTTATATTTAACGTAAAGCAAATCTGTTGTAGAACAGCACTGACAAACTGTGTTCCATTGTCACCGATAATTCGTCTCAGTATGCCATGACGCATGAAAACTTCTTCTATGAGAGTTGTAGCGCATTGACGAGCACTGGCTTGAAAAAGGGTAAATAACTCAACCCACTTTGTGGCACAATCCTCAACAATAATTATCCATTGTTTACCTGAGTCAGTTTGAGGCAATGGTCCAAATAAATCAATAGCAATGACTTCAAATCTCTGTGAGTAGACTGGAGTTCTAAGCAAACCAGCAGGCTTTTGGTTTGTAGCTTTAAAACGAGCACATTCTGGACATTTCTTAATGTAATCGGATATGTACTTTTTCATGCCTGTCCAATAATATCGTTTTGTGATTTTCTGGAATGTTCCATCATCTCTCCATTATGTCCAGCCATCGGATCATTATGATGTCTTTGCATTATTTATTCACGTTCAGCATTTGGAATGACTAACTGAGCTTCTGCGGAATCAGCATCAGGAACATAACGATATAAAACACCTTGATTCATCAAAAATCCACGTTCAGTCCAATTTGCATATTATTCAGTTTTCAGAGGGGATTCGAAACTGTCGATGATTTTTTTAAAAATTATTATCTTTAAGCTGCGCCTCGCGCATGTCCTTACAACTTCGTGTTGGCATATCAGCTATCGGGATATTATTGGCTTCGCAAAAGGATTCTTCTTCTTGAGTAACTGGGCGGGATAACATATCTGCAATTACATTTGCTTTACCAGGAATATACTGTACTTTCAGGTTGAAAGACTGGATTTCAAGTGCCCATCTTGCAAGTCATCCGGTTGGAGACTTGAGGTTTAGAAGCCATTTCATAGGTTGGTGGTCGGATGCCACGGGTTTTTCCGTTCCTTCAATATAACCACGAAATTTCTTCAAAGTCCATACCACAGCAAGGGCTTCCCTCTCTGTGGTGGAATAGTTGCGTTCTGCTGGAGTTAGCAGTCGACTAGCGTATTTTTTAGGATGTTCAATAGATCCTTCTCCTTGAAGTAACACTGCTCCAAGGGCATAATTGCTTGCGTCTGTTCCAATAATATATGGCTGAGTACCATCTGCTTGTTTTAACACACAGGGTGTTGTAAGACAGTTTTTAAGGGTTTGAAATGTATTTTGTTGATCAAATCTCCATTGCCACTGGACTTTTTTTGTTAGATAACTTAGTGGGCGTGAAATCTTTGCAAAATCTTGAATATATCGTCGAAACCAAGAACAAGTTTGCAAGAAAGATTGTACTTCTTTGAGACATTTTTAGGAGGTGGAATATCCAGTATACAGGCTACTTTTTCTGGATCAACTTCTATTCCTTTTTGTGTTATCCAAAATCCAAGATATTTAACTCGAGAAGAGGCAAAATGGCATTTCTCTCTATTTGCTTTAAGTTTGAAAAGTAAGAGTCTTTCAAAAATAGCGTTAAGATCAAACATGTGTTTTTCAAAAGTTTCTGACAAAACAATTATATCGTCCAGATAAGGTAATGCTAGAATGTCTTCCAGACCATTAAAAAAACGGTTCATCAGTCTTTGAAACGTAGCAGGTGCGTTGCGCAAACCATATGGCATCCGTAAGTAACGGTAAGTGCCAAAAGGACATACAAATGCTGTCTTGTCTTGATCTTCAACATGCACTTTAACTTGATGATATCCTGCTCTCAGATCTAATGTAGACATGAAAGGAGTAAGTTTTGCTTGATGTAGCAAGTAATCCCTTTTAGGCAGTGGATATGTATCTGCAACTGTTATTTCGTTTAACTTTCTGTAATCAATACAGAGGCGAAATGTTCCATTTGGGTTTGGTATAAGTACGACTGGAAAAGCATAAAGAGATTCACATTCTTCTATTATGCCTTCCGCGAGAAGTCTATCGATTTCTCGTTTTAATATTTCTTTCTTGGAAGGATTCATCCTATAAGGAAGCACTGCTAATGGGAGATGGTCTCTAGTATTTATACGATGTTCAATAATTGGAGTAGACTCTCCCCCTGGTTGAAAGCATTCTTCCTATTTTTCCAACAGTGAATTGATTTCTTTCCGTTGTGTAAGGGAAAGGTGAGTACCTTCATTTTCCCGAAGTTGACAAGGATGTGGTTTAGTATCAACAGTGAGAAGAACATTGATGTTAGGAGGCGCTTTCACAAAATTATATTTTCTGTGGGATTCTTCCGTGAAATACCACTGTTTTCTTTTGAGATCTAAGACGATCCCTGCAGCTATTAAAAAGTCTATACCTAGAAGTGTTCTGTTGCCTTTAGCATTTTTCAAAATTATTAGCTCCGTGGCAATGACTTTTCCTTGGATACCAATGTCTACAGAAGTTATCAGTATTTCAGTGGTTTGAGTACGACCATCAGCTAGAGTCATCTGCATAGTTTTTTCTTCAAAATTCAATCCTTTTTGTTTAAGTAAATGATATAATTTTTCACCAGACACTGAATGCGTAGCACCAGTATCAGCACAAACTGCTGCTTCTGTATTACAAATGGAAATTTGAATTATACAAATGGGATTATTTTCACTGGAGAAACTATAAAAGTTTGATTGATTCAAACTTGATGACAAGGTATCTTTTTGTCGAACTGGGTTGCAAGTGTGGCATCTTGATCTAATGATTCCGGGAGCACCACATCCATAACAAGATACAGGAGTTCTGTCTTCTTTTGTATCCACAATTTTCTTCTCAGGTATTCTGTCATTTGAAGTGGGATTCCGCCTACTGTTACTGGGAACCCCGGTTTCCCGCCTACTTTGACTGAGGAAACCTGACAAAGAATGTTCATGTGACAGCAACTTAGGATTTTGTGTGTAGTTACTTCTCCAAGGATTGGATTTCCTTTCTTTTTGTTTCCAACTAAAGTTTTTGTTATTTTTATTTCTCATGTTTCTTACTTCTTCGTACGAATCCAGCTTATCCACAAGTTGTAGAGGATTATTCCAATTACACCATTGGTCCAAAAGGTGATCTTTGTAATCTTGAGGGGCTTTCTTTTTAATTTCGTCAGCCACAATCAAATCTTTCAATTCTTCAAGCGTGGTAACTTTTGATTCTTTGAGCCACCCATCAAAATATGTTTGCAAATCAAAATAGAAGTCACACCAGGTTTTTACAGGATCCTTGGTGTGCCGGGAAAACATCTGCCGAAATTTCTCTGCACTTAATTTAAAGCGTTTTAGTAAAATTTGTTTGACTTTATAATAGTCTTGAGCATCAACAACAGATTCTTTTGCGATTAAATTTGAAACTTCAGTCGGTAAAAGACCAACAAGGTACACCACCCACTGAGGAACTAGTACTTTTAAAAATGTTAACTGCCTTTCGAAGAGGTATAGCAAAATTGTTACATCAGTTGTCTTTGGATCAAAAATAGGTAATAGCTTATGGAGTTCTAACTTCGGCATATTGGAGTCTGCAGTTGTAGAAGTATCAATTGTAATTTTAAGTTTTTGCAGTTCGAATATTCGTTGGTTTTCCCTATCTCTTTCAGCTCGCAATTCGAGCTCTTTTCTATCACTAATTATACCATTTAAACATTCTTTAGTAAAATCTACATCATACCCTTCACTTTTTAAGATTGCGTCTTTTATGTCAAGAAATTTGAAATTGTCTGGTATTGATATGTCTAGCGTTTCCGCCAATTCAAGGAGGTCCTACCTGTGACCTTTTGCTAACTAGGCCATTGTGAAATGTCACTTCAAATTAATTACAAATTTATATTCTTTCAACTTTAAATTAAATTTAACAAAATGTTATTAATGAAATAATAATACAGTATTATACCACATAAAAGTAATATCTCAATTTCTTACAATATGCAATTTGAAAAAAAAAATTTCATGAATCACAAAAATAAAAAAAAATATTTTTTCATTGTTTTCACTTTCAATACACAATCAAAGTAAAATTACTATCAAACTTATAGTTAAAAAAATCATCAAAATGATCTAAAAACACATTTGAAATGGATCATACCACAAGTAAAAAGAATCATATACTCATAAATAAAAGTTCTACTTAGCCGAAACAAAATTTCTGATTAGTATTCAAAAAGAAAAGTTTCAAAAATGAATCATAGTTTAAAATTAATACTAGAACATAAAGGGAAATGGATAAATATTCTTTTTTTTAACCACTAAATATATTATGTAACTGAAGGAAATCTTTAAACAAGTTATACATATAAATGAACATTTTATTAAAAATAGCATATAACAAAACAAAAGAAGTTTTATAGCATTAATCTTTCGAACAAAGATTGCAATCATTTAAGAAAAGAATACATATTCATTTTATTTTGTGTTTTCACTTAAGCTTTTAAGTAAACAACGTTATACGCATTAATTTAAAACAACACAGCATATATTTTAAGAACATTGAAAATAATTTTAACTGTATATTATACTACTGTTTAGCAAATGACATTTCTTAAAATAAGAAAAAGATTTCTTAAGTCAATGAGAACAGTTTATATAATTAGCACAGGAATGTACAGAAATGTTTTCTAATAATGAACAATGAGATCAATACTTAAAGAATTCAACTATTCTTTAGGATATTCAAAATCCAATTTGCATTTGGGCATGCAATAATGAAACTAGTATTATAAGTGTCTTGTCTCAACACAATAAATAACACTAGTAGTGGACTGTGATCTCTTTTCATTTCTCTACTCCGTACACTACCTCTCGGAGTTATTGTTAAACACACACTGACGTTTTATTTTACAAGCAGCTAGAGGGCGCTGTTCATTAACAGAACTAACATACCGCCCAACATGGCACTGGTTTAACCATGCAATCAATGTTACTAAATTAACATTCATATTGGTTACATCTAGAACACTTTACACATTCAACACTTGACAATTCTCAAGAAATACAATTACATAAATCATTATATAAATGCAAGATTTCACAAATAACAATATTTTTTTATACAAATACAAAATCACTTTACTAACAATAAGCACATTTACACACCACCAATGGTACACTAAATGAAAAATTCAAATTATATGTAAGGATCTTCCATTGGTAAAGGAGAGGATCAAGAAGCTTCAAGCTGACTTTTAGATTCTAGAATCAATTGTGAGTTTTTTGATACTTCCGGTGCACAGTGCCAGCGTGCTGATTGCGCCACTTCAGTATCGCTTTGAGCTCTTTTAGAGCCTCACGCAAACTTCTGCCTTCTTGATTTACCTAAATCAAAAAAAAAAAAAAAAACATACCATGACTGAAATTTTGGATTTGACCCCGGCTATGGACTTGGATACTGAATTGACTAATGGAATGGATAACAATGACGATCGACACCCTATGGAAAATGAACCGCCTTTACCTCAAGATGACTCCCGCCCCGGAACTCCACACCTCACCAACTGTGAGCAAATGAAGATACTGGCAAGGAACATCAAATACTACACTATCACCATCGAGAACATCAAGGCTAACATGAGATCCCTCAAGCTTCATGGATTAAACGACGAAGACTGCCATATCATGAAAGAACACCTCCAAAGACTCGACAACTACACCGCCCTCAACGCACTAACGGTAAGTGAGTTTTCCTCTCTTCCCAGCTGTGATAACCCCGCTTGTGCAGAACACCACACTCCTTTAAATACTCCCACCAAAAATAATGATAACGAATCTCCTACTCTACCGAAAACTGCCTCACTCAAAAGAAAAGACAATGAATCTGAATTTGCTTCCCCACCCAACCGCAAACTTTCTAAAAACCAAAATACTCCACTGGCTACTGATCAAAATTTTAAAATCAATCTCTCCAACAAATTCAACGCCCTCGAAATTCATGACTCTGAAATCGATCCCGTAGAAGGAACCTCGACCGCAACGTCTGTCAACAATGCTAACGCTGTAAATAACAAGAAAATCCCACAACCAATGCCACCGTTAATAAATCAGCCGATCTCACGAAGAACCTCCCCCCACCAGTAATGCTAAAAATAACTTTAGACTTCCGAGAGCAATTGAGAGTGATAAACAACTTCATGCCAAAAATTCGTAGCAAAATGACCGGAGAATATTTTAAATTATATTGCGACACACACGATCAATACCATGAACTTCTTGCATTTCTCAAAAATCCAATATCAATTCTACTCTATTAAACTTAAAGCAGAAAGACCTATCAAGGTAGTAATTAAAGGACTACCCAAAAAGCAAAACCTGAAGATATAGAGAAAGACCTAATCGATCTGGGATTCACCGTTGATCGGGTTTCCCAGCTAATTGGAAAAAATAACTAATCAACCACTCCCAGTATTCTTGGTATCCTTACCAAGAAACATGACCAACGCTAATATTTTTAAGCTAGATAAACTTTCATTTTTAAACGTTACAGTAGAGGGCTACGATAGCAAAGGGGTGACCCAATGCTATAAATGCCAACAATTCAATCACACGGCAAGCAATTGCCATATAAAACCTAAATGTCTTAAATGTGGGGAACCCCATCAAACAAGTGAATGCGAGATCGATAGGTCGAAACTATGTACTGCGTGAATTGTGCAGCATATGGCCACATGGCCAATTACTCAAAATGTCCACTATACCCCAAACCACGCAAAGGAGCAACAATAAAACCAAATTACACTACAATAGTTAACAGTCTAGTCCGCCCAAACGTATCTTTTGCGCAAGCAGCAGCCCAACAGGAAAGGAATAAGAATACCGCTCCCACCCCCCAACAGATGGCACCACGAATCGGTCAGGTTCCTACTACAATAACAGCACAAACTCAGGCCGCAACAACTCACATTGCAAAGCAACAAAAAACCAGTAATGCTAAAAACGAATGTATTGGTCTCATAACCCAAACACTAACTCAAACTATTCAAGCTCTATCACTACTTGTTCAACAAATTAATAGTATAGACTTCTCATCTAACACCCCTCAACCATCCAATGCCAATAAAAATAAATCTCAACGAAAGAAGGAAATACGCGCCTTAGTAGAGGCTCTTCTAGATGACTACGATGAATAGTCACCAAATAAGCGGCCTGAGTTTGTGTTCTTCGAACGCGAACGGCCTACTAAGCAAAATCTCAGAATTAAAAATTTTTATAGAGAAGTACGATCCCGACATCTTACTAATCCAAGAAACACGTTTGAGACCCACCCTCAACATAAACATTTCAAATTATACATGTTACAGGAACGACCGCATCTCGAACGGAACTACTCCTACTCTCGGTGGTACAATAATTTTTATTAAAAAATCTATTCCGCATTTCTCCCCCCATCCCCCACTCTGCATCATATAGAAGCTACCACCGTAACTATTACTCCCCGAATATTAGCAACTTCTCCATTACTTGTATTTATATTCCCCTAGATCTGATAAAAACTTATTCACTGTTGATATTGAGGCTCTCATTCAGGCCAACAGTAACTGTGTGATTTTTGGCGATTTTAACGCCACACACAGTGCATGGAATTGCTCCAAAAACTCTCCCAGAGGCATTCAATTAAAATACTTCACTGACGACAATAACCTAGAAATTGCTTTTCCCAACTCTCCAACCAGATATGGATACAACTCCTCGAATACTCTTGATTTCGCAATAATTAGTAACTTCAACTACCCCTACAATATTGTATCCATAAACGACCTTTCGTCAGACCACAACCCTGTCATGTTAAACTTTAATATTGCTACCCCCATCCATAAAGATAATCCTAGAGCAATTACCACCTGTTGGTCTGCTTTCAGAAAAAATCTCAAAAATGAAATTAAACTCTTCGACTTTGCTAAAATCAACAGTGAATCTATGTTAGAAGAAAAAGTAGCAAAGTTCGCGGATGCGGTTAGCTCCGCCCACAACTTAGCTTCCAAGCCAATTAAAAACGCCCGACACAGCTACACGCCACAACACATCAACTATCTAATAACTTGTAAAAATAGGGCCAGGAAATTATACCAACAGACACTAAATCCACTACACAAAACTGAAGCCAACAGACTTCAAAAATTAATTAAAAAAGAAATCAGGATACACGCACAAAACACTTGGAACGCCAAACTAGAATCACTCGAAACTCAAGATAACAGTCTCTGGCATATGCAAAAATACTTTCGCAAAAAACGCTCAGACATTCCAAATTTAACCGGACCCAATGGCATCGCTAGCAACGATGAACAGAAGGCCAACTTAATTGCAAACACGCTCATAGACAATTACACAGAAAATAAAAGACCAGGGAAACACACTACCAACATCGACTCTGACGTCACTAATACCCTAAAAAGATTCTTTACTACTCCACTTTCATCTCCTATCTCTCCCACAGACCCAGACGAGATCTGTGAATATATGAAAAAACTAAAGAATTCCAAAGCACCTGGAATAGATAATATTACCAACAAAATGATAAAAAATTTTCCTTTCAAAATCACACATTCTAATTTTTACCTACATCATAAATAGAATTCTACTATTCAGACACTTTCCAAATGAATGGAAAGTTGCAATCGTTTTTCCAATACACAAGCCTGGAAAAAGTAAAAATTCTCCTGATGCCTACCGGCCAATGTCTCTATTATCTTCGCTCAGCAAAATTGCTGAGCACATTATTCTAAATCGAATTAAAAATCATATCTATAGCACTAACATTTTAAACCCTAATCAGTTTGGATTCACCAAACAACTTTCTACCTACCACCCGCTACTCAGATTAACGGAAAAAATATCCTCAGGATTTCAGAGAGGCAGGACCACTGGTGCTGTCTTCCTGGATATCCAAAAGGCATTTGACCGTGTCTGGATAGACGGACTCATTTATAAACTTATTAAGTATAATTTTCCACCTGCCATCATTCATATTCTATACTCCTACCTTACTAACAGGAAATACAAAGTCAGAGTGAACGACACGCTCTCAATTACACACCGCGTCAACATTGGGGTAACACAGGGTTCCTTATTGGGCCCTGTGTTATTCAACATCTACGTTAATGATATACCCTCACACCCACGCACCATGATTAACCTATATGCTGATGACACTGCGATCTCAGCCACTTACAAAAATACAAAATCAGTCACAATTGCACTAAACAAACACCTGGCCCTACTCGAAAAATACTTCAATGACTGGAAAATTAAAATCAACGTGGATAAAACCGTTGCGGTGTTATTCACTAAAGCTCGCAAACCAATTGCGCCGCCCACTCTATATTCCACACCACTATGCTGGTCTCAAACAACCAAGTACCTTGGAATTACTTTTGACAAAACCCTCACATGGAAGCCTCATGTTCTTTATGCGCGCGATAAATTCCGGATCGCATTAAAGAAACTCTACCCCTTAATTTGCCGGAATTCCAATATGTATCTATACAATAAGGTACTTCTCTATACGGCCGTTTTGCGTCCAATTCTGAGCTACGGATGTCCCATATGGGGCTACGCAGCTAACACAAACATAAAAATCCTAGAAACTGCACAAAATTCTATCATCCGATGTATCGTAAGAGCATGCAGATACAACTCAAACGAAAATATTTACAGAGCCATCAAAATACCTCCTTTTAAAAAACATATACAAGACTTAGCCAAAAATTTTTATGACAATCTCCCCAACATCAATAATACCAACATCATCAATCTAGAAAATTACACCCCTCTGGATACTCAAAAAAGACCTAGGAGAATTCTCCTAGACTCCTACAATCCGCCTTAATTTATTTAAATGTTCATTCACCAATCGGCGAATGAACCCCCTCATACTAGATTTTAATCTACTTTTCTCTAAATTTTCATTAAACTCTAATTTACTCTAAACTCCCATCAATCCTATATTCAATGCATCTATCAGGAAATATTCAATCTTTCCCCCACTACTTTCTGCACAACCTTCGGCACAGCCATTAGAGAGGATTCTCACTTTCTGCTCCCGCTCCTCTACGAGATGACGTCACTCCTCCGGACAAGCGCTTCACCTCCGATGTCACACCATCAATCATCATGCTCCAACCACACTGCTAAGGAAAGCACGGCTTCTCGCTAGCCACAACGAACTCTCAAGACTCTCTACTATTTCACCCAAGACAGCAAACGAACTCATGATTAAACATTTTGAACATTTCGGACAATAGATTTTTAAGAACAATAGTGAACTATAGTTACATTATGTGCATTAGAATTTCCAACTACCACTTTTTAATGATTCAACTACTTTCGATATGGGACGGCGGATTTCATAAAATCCAGTTTCCCAAAGACCCCCAACTTCCATTGGTAAAACTCAAATTTTTGATATGGCTCTTTTACATGTACTATACTGAGTTTTAATTTTTTACAACAGCACTTTTTATCTTCGCCATAATACAATTCTAAATTCTACATAATGCCCATTTATATGTTGGTAAATTTTCTTCAATTATTAAAACCAAGTCTCCAATTTTAACGTTATTTTTTTCAAACATCCATTTTCCTCTCTGTTGTAATTGATTCAAGTAATTAAGACTCCAAAATTTCCACATTAATTGAACTATCTTAGTTATTTTTTGCCACTTTTTGAGATTACTCTCTTTACATTTTGTCAAATTAGAAGAAGTTGGGGGGTCTTTGGGAAACTGGATTTTATGAAATCCGCCGTCCCATATCTGAAGTATTTGAATCATTAAATGTGGTAATTGGAAATTAAAAATGCACTTAATAGTAATTATAGTTCACTTGAGTTCTTAAAATTGTACTGTCCAAAATGTCCTTTATGTTGATTCCAGAGTTCTTTTGCTGTCTTAGGTGATTAATGTGGAGTCTTGACAGTTCGTTGTAGCTCGCAAGGAGCCGTGCTTTCTTTAGCAGTGTGTCGTCGCAGCATGGTGATTGATGGGGTGGCATCTGGGGTGAAGCGTTTGTCAGGAGGAGTGACGTCATCTCGTAGAGGAGTGGGCTGTCAGTCTTGATTTGTGGTCTTTCTGTTGATTGTCGGTCCTGTTGTGTGAGATAGGGCACTTCTATTGGATGTTGCAGCAAGTGTGAGAATCCTCTCTATTGGCCGTGCCGTAGGTTGTGCAGAAAGTAGTGGGGGAAAAATTTTGAATAATTTCCTGTTAGATGCATTGAATGTAGAATTGTTGGGGAGTTGAATGAAATTTAAAGTTTAATGAAAAAATTAATGAAAAGTAATTTAAAATTTAGCAATAAGGGGTTCATTCGCCGATCGGTGAATGAACGTTTAAGTGAATTATGGCGGATTGTAGGAGTCTAGGAGAATTCTCCTAGGTCTTTTTTGAGTGTCCAGAGGGGTGTAATTTTCGAGATTGATGATGTTAGAATTATTGATGTTGGGGAGATTATCATAGAAATTTTTGGTTAAGTCTTGAATATGTTTTTTAAAAAGAGGTATTGTGATTGCTCTATAAATGTTTTTGTTGGAGTTGTATCTACATGCTCTTACAATACACCGAATGATGGAATTTTGAGCTATTTCAAGAATTTTGATATTTGTATTAGCTGCGTAGCCCCAGATGGGACATCCGTAGCTCAGAATTGGTCGCAAGACGGCCGTATAGAGAAGTACTTTATTGTATAAATACATATATTTGAATTCCGGCAAATTAAGGGGTAGAGTTTCTGTAATGCGATCCGGAATTTATCTCGCGCATAAAGAATATGAGGCTTCCATGTGAGAGTTTTATCAAAAGTAATTCCAAGGTACTTAGTTGTTTGAGACCAGCGTAGTGGTGTGGAATATAGAGTGGGTGGTGCAATTGGTTTACGAGTTTTAGTGAATAACACCGCAACGGTTTTATCCACGTTGATTTTGATCTTCCAGTCGTTGAAGTATTTTTCGAGTAGGGCCAGGTGTTTGTTTAGTGCTATTGTAACTGATTTTGTATTTTTGTAAGTGGCTGAGATCGCAGTGTCATCAGCATATAGGTTAATCATGGTGCGTGGGTGTGAGGGTATATCATTAACGTAGATGTTGAATAACACAGGGCCCAATAAGGAACCCTGTGTTACCCCAATGTTGACGCGGTGTGTAATTGAGAGCGTGTCGTTCACTCTGACTTTGTATTTCCTGTTAGTAAGGTAGGAGTATAGAATATGAATGATGGCAGGTGGAAAATTATACTTAATAAGTTTATAAATGAGTCCGTCTATCCAGACACGGTCAAATGCCTTTTGGATATCCAGGAAGACAGCACCAGTGGTCCTGCCTCTCTGAAATCCTGAGGATATTTTTTCCGTTAATCTGAGTAGCGGGTGGTAGGTAGAAAGTTGTTTGGTGAATCCAAACTGATTAGGGTTTAAAATGTTAGTGCTATAGATATGATTTTTAATTCGATTTAGAATAATGTGCTCAGCAATTTTGCTGAGCGAAGATAATAGAGACATTGGCCGGTAGGCATCAGGAGAATTTTTACTTTTTCCAGGCTTGTGTATTGGAAAAACGATTGCAACTTTCCATTCATTTGGAAAGTGTCTGAATAGTAGAATTCTATTTATGATGTAGGTAAAAATTAGAATGTGTGATTTTGAAAGGAAAATTTTTTATCATTTTGTTGGTAATATTATCTATTCCAGGTGCTTTGGAATTCTTTTGTTTTTTCATATATTCACAGATCTCGTCTGGGTCTGTGGGAGAGATAGGAGATGAAAGTGGAGTAGTAAAGAATCTTTTTAGGGTATTAGTGACGTCAGAGTCGATGTTGGTAGTGTGTTTCCCTGGTCTTTTATTTTCTGTGTAATTGTCTATGAGCGTGTTTGCAATTAAGTTGGCCTTCTGTTCATCGTTGCTAGCGATGCCATTGGGTCCGGTTAAATTTGGAATGTCTGAGCGTTTTTTGCGAAAGTATTTTTGCATATGCCAGAGACTGTTATCTTGAGTTTCGAGTGATTCTAGTTTGGCGTTCCAAGTGTTTTGTGCGTGTATCCTGATTTCTTTTTTAATTAATTTTTGAAGTCTGTTGGCTTCAGTTTTGTGTATTGTATTTAGAGTCTGTTGATATAATTTCCTGGCCTTGTTTTTACAAGTTATTAAGTAATTGATGTGTTGTGGCGTGTAGTTGTGTCGGGTGTTTTTAATAGGTTTAGAAGCTAAGTTGTGGGCGGAGCTAACCGCATCTGCGAACTTCGCTACTTTTTCTTCGAGCGTAGATTCATTATTGATTTTAGCGTAGTCAAAAAGTTTAATTTCGTTTTTAAGATGTTTTCTGAAAGCAGACCAACAGGTGGTAATTGCTCTTGGATTATCTTTATGGATGGGGGTAGTGATATTAAAGTTTAACATGACAGGATTATGATCTGACGAGAGGTCATTTATGGATACAATATTGTAGGGGTAGTTGAAGTTACTAATTATTGCGAAATCTAGAGTATTCGAGGAGTTGTATCCATATCTGGTTGGAGATTTGGGAAATGCAATTTCTAGGTTATTGTCGTCAGTAAAGTCTTTTAATCGAATGCCTCTGGGAGAGTTTTTGGAGCAATTCCATGCATTGTGTGTGGCGTTAATATCGCCAAAAATCACACAGTTACTGTTGGCCTGAATGAGAGCCTCAATATCTACAGTAAATAAGTTTTTATCAGATCTAGGGGGAATATAAATACAGGTTATTGAGAAGTTTCTGATATTCGGGGGAGTAATAGTTACGGTGGTAGCTTCAATATGATGCAGAGGGGGGGGAGGGGGGAGAATTGCGGAATAGATTTTTTAATAAAAATAATAGTACCACCGAGAGTAGGAGTAGTCCCGTTCGAGATGCGGTCGTTCCTGTAACATGTGTAATTTGAAATGTTTATGTTGAGGGTGGGTTTTGTCAAATTAGGCTCTTCTAGCGAATTTAAAGACCTATTAATTAAAAAATGAGCTGGTGTAAGCACTTGGAAATCATCATCATTGTTTGATAGGGGGCAAAGCGGTCGAGAATTTAAAATTCCCTCAATTTGTACAGTGACCGTAAGTAGTTCCTCGTACGTTAAATTAATTCCATTCACAACTCTTTTTAAGTGATATTTACATGACTTTATGGCCGCTTCCCAAAGACCTCCAAAATTGGGCGACCTCGCGGGCATAAATTTCCACTCTATTCCTTCTGCTGCTAAGTAATTAGCTAATTTTTCGTCAGGTTTTCTGACTATTTCAAGGAGTTTTTTAATTTCAGTGCTAGCTCCGACGAAATTTTTACCATTGTCCGAAAACAGTTTTGCACATTTGCCTCTTCGAGCAATGAACCTTTTCAACACGGCAATGAATGCTTGGGATGTTAAATCTGATACTAGCTCAATATGTACCGCTTTAAACACAAAACACACAAAAATACAAATATACACTTTAAACAAATTTCCTTTACGTTGTCCTTTATTTTTAATGAAAAAAGGACCAGAGAAATCTACTCCTGAACAATTGAATGGATAATCAGCAATAAGTCTCTCTTTTGGCAAATTACCCATAATTTGAGTTGACACAATTGGTTTCGCTTTAAAACATACAATACATTTATATACAATTTTTTTGCACATTGACCTACCATTCAACGGCCAAAATTTTTCCCGAATATGATTCAGTAAAGATACAGTTCCCACATGTATAAATATTTCTTATGAAAATATTCTATTATTATTGAAGTTAATTTATTATTTTTTGGTAAAATTATCTGGTGCTTTTTATTAAAACTTAACTCTAAGTTACACAATCGTCCTCCTACTCTTAAGACACCGTTGTCATCTAAAAAGGGATTCAATGTCTTTAACTTACTGTTTGGTAGCACACTCCCCTTACTTTTAAGATGGTTAATATCACTGGAAAATTCTTACTCTTGCACTTTTTTTTACCAGAAATGTTTCAGCTTTCTCAAATTCTTTTGTTGTGAGTAGACCAGCCACTTTATTTATTCCCTTTAAATTTTCCACGAACCTGAAAATAAAACTTAATACACGCAAAATATTTATATAATTATTGCTTAGATTAAGAAGGTCGTTTAAAAAATCACATTAACATGAATATTAAGCACCGATTGAAAGTTTTCAATTTGTTCATTAACACAGTTTTCCAGTTCTGAATTATATTCATCTAGTTTCTCTCTACAGTTTATAGTTCGATTTGAATAGTCATCATCACCTGAAAGAAATGTTGGTCCATTAAACCATAAGTTTTGTTGCAAAAGTTTATCAGGATCGACTCCTCGGGAGACTAAGTCTGCAGGATTTTGATCAGATAGTACGTGTCTCCATAACTGATTAGGATAGAGTTCTTGTATCTTGGCAACCCTATTTTGAACAAAGGTCTTTAAGTCCATCGGTTCCTTTCGAAGCCACGCCAAGACGATCATCGAATCCGACCAAAGATATAATTCAGCAGTTTCTAGTTGTAAAGCAGCTACAACTCTTTTCACAAGTTTTGCCAATAGCACTGCAGCACACAATTCAAGTGTGGGAATTGTCAGGCTTTTAATAGGCGCTACTCTTGATTTGCTTGTGATTAACCGAACTAAAGTTTCACTCTTCAAATTTTTAGATTTGCAGTAAACTGCTGCACTGTAGCACCGCTCTGAGGCATCAGCAAAGCCATGTGTGAAGGTCTCCTAGGACCTCACTTTGAGAACGAGAATAAATAGGAGTCATGTAAGAACCAGTAGCCATTTTTATAAACAACTTTCTTTATTTGGTTACCTTATCCAAATAGAATCAAAGACTTATTTAACTTATAAAGAATACTTATAGAAGACTTATAAAGAATTTATTTAAATAGTATGAGGTTTTAAAGATAATATCCTTTAAATTAACTTAATTAATGATCTCATTAATTAAACATTAAATAACGATCACGCAGAGATTACCACAATAAGAGATCCCAGAATTATATTTAATAATGTTCTTATTGAACATTTAACTTTAATCTCACTCCTAAAACTTTAATGAAACTTTAAACACAAATCAATAGTTAACACTCGGAATATCAATTCTTGAGATTAAATATCTCTAACAAGAAATCTTCAATTTAAATCCAGGATAACTTTCTGCTTCAATCTCTATCTCCTACTGCTCTAACTTTAATATTTTGTTTGACTTAAATACTTAATCTAATCTGCATAACAAGGAATCCTGTCCGCTTTTTGGAGTTGATTGGAAATAGGTAGGGAATTAAATTTCCCTAAAAAGGTCGACTCAGAAGGTTAGTGATAAAGTTCCGTATAGATTCGGCACAATCCCCTCCAAAAAGAAAACGGGATTTATTCGAAGGACTCAAACGTCCTGAAAATAAATTACGTAATTCCTATCTTTGTCTTATAGTCCCGACGATTTTAACTTCTAACTGTATATTATTGAAACTTCCTCCTTAATGAAAAAGGACAAAATAACGATTTATAATTAATTGCTAAACCTCATAATACCTCACAAGTTTAAATTAATCCCTGCACTCTATCCATTCGGCATCGGAGGCGTGGGAAAAACCACCCTAGTAGTGGTAAAAAACCAGCCCCATAGAGTTTACTTAGATATTATACAAAAAAGAAATACAATCTTCTGTGGCACTGGAACAGCGAAGACTTCAGGGTCAGCTACCCTGAAAGATTAATTTCCATTTGAGAAGTAGGTAAAAGCAGACATGAATTTATACACTTGTTACATGAATGTCATATACAATAAATATCTGGTTCCTTTGCCTTCCCATTCGAAAAACTTTATGCGCTAGTTAGTGTTAATGGTTAATCCTATCTAACTTCGCCGCGCTCCAAGTCACCAGATTTGAAACAAAATATACATATATATATATATATATATATATATATATATATATATATATATATCATACAATAATCATTTCACAATAAACAAATAACACAAACAACCAAATGAATTGTCGCATCTTAGCGAAGTCATACATCGAAGTAAACAAATGCAAAATTTACAGATGTTTTCTCCAAAATACAAAAAATTAACACAAAAGCCGTTTTTTTTCTGGTATAGAAAAAAAACACACACAATGCAGCGTCCACTTTTGTCAGCCTTCTTAATTTTAGAGTCCGCCCGTGACTTTCCACAATTGCAAAAGTTCTTCACTTGTTCGTACCGCGAAGATAAAGAAACAATACAACCTGGCATTTGTCTGTTAAATCCTATGTACTGGATCTACATCCAATGCTTCCATACTGAGGCTTCTTCTCCTTATTTTGCTGTGAGGGATGACGTTGATTTCGATGTTTCGCAGCTCCTCAGGAATTCTGTCGGTGGCCCTCGGTCGGCTGCGTAGATAGTATGGGCAAGGTCTCCTTGTAGTGGCTTGATTCGACCAGACTGGTTTCTCCGCTTGTTTGTTGCGTCCTCTCGTTGTCGCTCTGGTTTGGCGGATTTGGTCATCACGTCCAATACCTTCCGTTCGGGATCCGATTGTAGTCGAAGAAGTCTTTCTACGATCAGACAACCTTGATGGACCTGCAATGGACTGTACTCCTGGTGAAGAGGTATTAGGTCTCTTAAATTTGTAAGTCCTGGACGAGATCGAGGATGGGATCGACCTCTTGACACCCTGCCTTTGCTCAGGAGCGCGTCTTTTCCGGTCCTGGTGCTCAGACCCTTGTAATGATCTCTTCTTGCATATCTTGGATCGTTTTAAAACTTGGTCCTTCGACGCAGTACTATTAATTTTACGCTTATTTCTGGGGATCTCCCGTGTGGTGTTACCCTGCCGTGATCTACACCCCTCACTTTCCTGACTAGAGGTTTTCCTATGCTCTTTAAACTGCCCATGATTCGATCTATTCGACCCATGACTAACTTCTTGTTCGTCATACAGAGTTTCTACCGGACTATCCGAACTAATCGTGTCTATCTGTCGAGGTCGGTATACTCGGACCTGATCAATGTTAACTGTTACCCTTCTCCCGCTTTTCCAAACAATTAAATTATTGCCGTTGAGTTCCAAAACTCTATAGGGACCTTCAAACTTAGGTATAAATTTTCCAGCCTGTTTTCTACCCGCAGCACTTAAGAAATGTGTTTGTATTAAAACTAAATCGTTCACTTTGATGTGAACATCCCTCCTTCTGCGATTGTAATATTTTCCCCATGACTTATGCTTATTTCGCATATTTTGTCTTGCCTCTTCGAATAATCTTTCGATGTTCCTACCAACATATTTCGTATCCTCTGTAACATTTATGAGCTTGCTAAACGGGGTTATGATTTTCCTTCCCAAGAATAACTCAGCCGGAGTTTTATTTGTTGTTTCATTTACCGCAGTGCGCAGAGCAAAAGCGAACTCATGAAGAAATTGGTCCCAGTTTTCATGGTTTTCTTCAACAAAAGAGGCTATCATTTGAACTAAATTTCTATTCACTCTCTCCGTGAGATTAGCCTGTGGTCGGTACGTTACCGTTTTCATATGTTTGATGTCCAACCTGTGACTGAGATGTTCAAACACGTCAGGAATAAATTGGGGGCCGTTATCACTTATCAAAGAAATCGGAGCTCCGTAACGCGCTATATAGTTATCAAAAAAAAGCATTAGCTATTGCCTGGGCTGAAGCTTTACGAAGAGGAATCAGCTCACACCGCTTAGTGAAGTGGTCAGATATAACTAATATGAATTTATATCTCTCGGGTCGGGATGCGGGGTAGGGACCTAATAAGTCTAGCGTTACACAATTTCATTTGGATATTTTGAAACTATAGGCATTAAACGACCAGCTGGTAGCGCGTATTTATAATTAAACTTTTGACATCGGTCACAGGTTGAAACATATTCAAATATATATTTTCTCATAAATTGAAAATAGCACGTGTCACGAAGTTTAAGATATGTCTTCCTCTTTCCGAGATGTCCTGCCAGTGGCAGATCATGAAATTCTTTCATTATATCTTTTCGAAGAGAACCAGGAATATAAACTCTTAGTTCTCCCAGAGTAGAAAAATACTTCGCGTATATAAAAGAGGAGACCATTTATTAACTTGAAGTCCTGGGACCAACTCTCGCATACCGTCGCATTAAAAAAACCGTCATCAGGGTTTTCTAAATATCGGTAAATATGTCCTAATTCAGGTTCTTCCCGTTGTTCCCTAATGAATTGTTCACGTGAATTTATAGCGAGGGCTCTAAGAGCTGCGCACGAAATTTGTGATCTTTTGACACTGTCTACTGGATTTCTAAATAAAAGATCTGCGACCACGTTTTGAACACCAGGTCTGTGCTCCCATTCTATGTTAAACTCTGACAACTTCAATGCCCATCGGATCATCCTACTTGATAAATTCTTACCATTGGTTAACTTTGTTAACGCTGCGTGATCTGTGATCACTTTCACAGGTAGGGGTTCAAAATAAGTTTTAAACTTATTTAGAGCCCATATCACCGCCAAACATTCTCTTTCGGTAACCGTATAATTACGTTCTGCTTTATTAAGAGTTCGAGACGCGAAAGCAATAGGTTTTTGATTTTGTTGAAGCACAGCACCAATTCCGACCCCACTAGCATCAGTGAATAAATTGAACTGTTCAGAAAAATTCGGTAATTGCAAAATCGGTGCCTCCGTTAGTGTGCGTTTGATCTGATCAAAAGAATCCTGTGCTCCTCCCGACCAGTTAAACTTCGCCCCCTTTTTTTTAATTGGTACAATGGTTCGCATATATCTTCGTATCGTGGAATAAATTTTTGGTACCAACCCGTCATCCCTAAAAATTTTGACACTTCTCGATTATTTTTGGGAGGTTTCATTTCCGTAATTGCCCGAATTTTCTTATTGTCAGTTTCGATTCCTTCTTTACTAATAATCAGGCCTAAATATTTGAGTTTGTCACGGGCGAAGTGACATTTTTCCTTATTTAACGTTAGCCCTGCGTCTCGCAATAAGGTAAAAACCTGAGTTAAATGATCGAGATGGTCTTTATACGATGGAGATGTTATAATAACATCGTCCATATACACCAACACGAAACGCCCAATAACAGGTTTGAGAATAAGATCAATAGCCCGTTGGAAATTAGGTGCCGCCCCAGAAAGACCAAAAGGCATGCGTAGGAACGCAAAAGTACCATTGCGAGTGATAAACGCGGTTTTTTCTATGTCTCTTGGACTGATCGCCAACTGAAAATAGCCACTCCTGAGATCTAGAGCGGACATAACGTTGGTGTGAGGAATATTGGTGAGTAAGTCATCAATCACCGGTAATGGATATCAAGGATATTTGGTAATTCCATTTAGTTTTCGATAATCGATCGCGAAACGATACGCCTCGAGAGAATCTGGAGGAAGGTCATTTTTCTTTCGTGTTAGAACGACTGGAGATGCATAAGGCGAATTAATAGGACAAATTGTACCATCCCGTAACATCTTATCTATGTGATAATCAATAATGCCTTGTTTGACCCGGTCGTACCTGTATGGTCTCGACACTACCGGTCCCTTGTCTCCAGTATCTATTTCATGATATACAACATGCGTTAATCCTGGTTGATCGGAAAATAACCCTTTAAAATTATTAAATAAGGCTTTTAATTGCCTCTGTTGCTCGTCATCAAGTTTTGATTCTGTGAGATCAATATCAACGGGTTTCTCCTCTTTAGGCAATTGTTTGATCAGATTATCGGGAATGATCAAGGACTTCTGATCAAAATCTAATGTTAATCGTGACGCCTTCATAAAATCGATCCCTAAAATACACTGATACTGCATGTTATCAAGTATATGGAATTCCCAGGGTTTCTGAAATTCCCTGATCCTAATTTCTAACTCGACCCTACCCAAATGACTGCATGGGGCTCCTTGTGCTGTCACGACTCTGCCTTTCGTCTTTTGACGAGGTCGGTATGAAAAATAATTGCGGTATACCTCCTCCGAAATAAAAGATTTCTCCGCTCCCGTGTCCCATAGTGCTGTAATAAAGGTTTCATTTAATAGAATAGGGACATACGGTAATTCGACTGGGGTCATTCTTATAGAGGATACTCTGATAGGCCGATGATCCCAAACTGGAGGATTTTCCGTACCCCGCGATCGATTACCCCCATATTTACATCGATCGCTTAAAAGTTTAAATTTCTACTTCGTTCATTTTGACCTCGAAATGAACTATTTCTCGACCCACTTTGTCGACCGCCTTGATTGTGGAATGGTTGATCCGATTGTCCACCTTGGCGTCTACCCTCGAATCTGCGATTATTTGCGAAACCTTGGTTTTCGAATCGATTAAATTCTCTTTGTGGTCGGCTATTATTGGCATATCTCTCATTATTTCTGTTTTCCCTCCAATTTTACTGTCTATGCCGGGTATTAAAACGATTGACTTCATTAGGGCCTGAACTTCTAAATCCCTCACTCGAACCTCTGATTTGTCTATGCATACAACGTTCTTCGTATTTATCAACGATTTGTAGGAGATTGGCAGTATTTCGTGGATGTCTAACTTCGACATAATCCAAAATTTGAGGTTCTAATCGACTAACGACGTGATCAATTAATTTTTCCTCCGACATTTCTAACTTAAGGACTTTATGAATTTTCAACAATTGATAAATAAAGTCCGAAGGCTGTTGATCTCATCTTTGCAATGAGGAATAAAATCGCGTTTCTAGTTCCGACCTGTTTCTGACCACGGGAAATTGTTCCGACAATGCCTGTTTTAAGTGCGCGTAGTCTGTTGTCTTATCTTCAATGACTCTATAACCAAGAACTTCGAACCAGTCGAGTGCCCGTCCTTTGAGATGACCTTTCAAGTAAGCACATGCCAGTTGTGCAGGTATCTCGTAATACGCGAGATTATGATCAATATTCTCCAAAAAATCATCCATGTTCTCAACTCCCGAAAAATATTGTTCCGGAATGATTCTAAAACTGGATCCGACTCTATTCTCGGGATTTATACGTTGGGCGCCATTGTGAAAGTCTCCTAGGACCTCACTTTGAGAACGAGAATAAATAGGAGTCATGTAAGAACCAGTAGCCATTTTTATAAACAACTTTCTTTATTTGGTTACCTTATCCAAATAGAATCAAAGACTTATTTAACTTATAAAGAATACTTATAGAAGACTTATAAAGAATTTATTTAAATAGTATGAGGTTTTAAAGATAATATCCTTTAAATTAACTTAATTAATGATCTCATTAATTAAACATTAAATAACGATCACGCAGAGATTACCACAATAAGAGATCCCAGAATTATATTTAATAATGTTCTTATTGAACATTTAACTTTAATCTCACTCCTAAAACTTTAATGAAACTTTAAACACAAATCAATAGTTACCACTCGGAATCTCAATTCTTGAGATTAAATATCTCTAACAAGAAATCTTCAATTTAAATCCAGGATAACTTTCTGCTTCAATCTCTATCTCCTACTGCTCTAACTTTACTATTTCGTTTGACTTAAATACTTAATCTAATCTGCATAACAAGGAATCCTGTCCGCTTTTTGGAGTTGATTGGAAATAGGTAGGGAATTAAATTTCCCTAAAAAGGTCGACTCTGAAGGTTAGGGATAAAGTTCCGTATAGATTCGTCCCACATGGATCTCAATAACTTCTGGAAAAGTGACAAGAATACGCCTTGGTATGTCTATACTGTTGATATTCTCTAAAGATACTAGGAATTGTTGCCATTCTCGATATTCTTCAGCTGGCAGAAGGTCATTCCATTCCAATTTGCTTCTCCACAAAAGCTGGAGGAACAGGATCAGTCCAACAGGATCAAAGATCTTGGCAATAGTAGACAAGACGTCTCTTTTAGTATAAGAACTGTCCAAACAGACTTTCACTTTAATCAAAAAGCAATCTAGGTTCGGCTTCCACGACACTCCTAACGTTTTCGTCTCTGTTAAAGTTGCAAAATTGTAATTCTGTTCGGGATCTGGTGACAATTTCTCGTGATTGGCGCAAAGTTTATGCAACTCCATTCCAACACTTTTCAAAATTCCTTTTAATTGTTGTCTGAGAACAATTGCCTTCTCTAATGTTGCAGCACCATAAAGGACATCGTCCATATACAAGTTGTTTCGTAAAACGGAAGTTGCTATAGGGAAGTTAGCCTCTTCATCCATCGACAATTGGGTTAAAGTTCTCTGTGCTAAGTAGGGAGCACTTACAGTTCCATAGGTAACAGTCGAAAGTTCGTAAATTTTGGGTGATTCATGTTCACTTTCACACCAAACGATTGATTCTCTGCAGATTACGCTGTTTAGGGTTAATTAATATATTTCGATACATTATTTCAATGTCTGCTGTAAATGCATACGTGTAAGTTCTGAACCTGAGCATTTGCGCATATAAGTCCTCTTGTATCACTTCTCTATTATATTGAATGTCCTTTAAAGATATTCCATTATCAGTTAACGAAGAACAGTTAAAGACAACTCTAAGTTTTGTTGTGGACTTTTCTGGACGATAAATTCCATGATGGGTAGCGTAATATGTGATTTCGGGTTCAGTTTCGTTAGTCACTTCCTTCATGTGACCCAGTCTTTCATAATCTCTTAAAAATTCACGATATAAATTTAAATAATTTTCATCTCTAGCTAAGCGATTCCACAGCGATCCAAGTCGTTTGAGGGCTATGTCTTTCGAATTACCCAAACACGAGGGTTCCTTTTTTAAGGGCATAGATACTACTTATTTACCTTCTTTAGTTCTAAAATGAGTATTCGCGTAATGTTCCTCACAAATTAGCCTTTCTTTATTTTTAACTATTGGTTCCTCTACCACCTCTAATTTCCAAAATTTTTCTAAAGTTTTATTCAAGTCCTCATCAGGAATCAAACCGCAGTGAACCTTAGTTTCATTTATTGAATCTAAATTACCCGTTACTATATAACCAAATACGCTGTTGACTAACAGTAATTGCGAATCTTTTATTTTAATTCTTTCCGGTTTCAATATCTCATAAAATATATTTGCACCTAATGATAAATCAATTTTGCTGGGAACATTAAAATTAGAATCCGCTAATTCCACAAAATTAGAAAAATCAGAATTTATCTCTAACGCTTTCTGCGGAATAAAATCAGTGATTTTTTTAACTACGAGCATATCCAATTCCCTTTCGAAAGATTTATTTTGATTAGAAATCGCCACTTTAACACACCCTTTTACAACCATAGAGGCATCATTTAAACACGAGATTAATGTATTTATCCTTTCGGTCTTAAGTCGTAATTTATTCGCGCACTCATTTGAAATTAGACATGTTTCACTTCCCGAGTCTAACAAGGCCCTAAATGTCTGCCATTCTGAATATTTATCTTTCACAAGAATTAAAGCAGTACTCAAAAGGTATTTGTTTTTAAAACATGCCGTTGCCACGATTTGTGTTTTGTCTACTTTCGGAACGAAAGATTCAGCATTTACACTCAAGGCGAATTGTGGTTCATCCTGGTTAACCTCTGTCGTCGTCTCCAGGGGGAAGAAAGAATTATTTTTCATTCCTCTGGGATTATGTAATAATTTATTATGCGGTTTAGAGCAGAAACAATTTTTTGATCTACATCTTCTAATGCTGCATTGAGGTGAAAAACATTTAAAACAAAGTCTATTATTTTTAACAAATTCTACTCTTTCGTTTACAGAAAACATTTTAAATTGTGGACAAAATTGTAAAGCATGAACTTCATTATTTTTACACATTACACATTTATCATTTTTTAACTCGGAAAAAAATACATTCGATGCATCTCGCGGTATTTTAGCATTAAATTTGTTTTGTTTATTATAACTAAAACGCTTGACATTTTCACAAAAGGGCTTAGAAAACATCTCATTTTTAATTTTGCCTTTCGATGACAAATATTTACTGCACTCACGTCCTAACTCATGTGGTTTAAAATATTTCTCTCCCTGTTTTATACTCATGTGAGACATTAATTCTCTGTCGAGTGTGTTCATTATTTTATCCGATACAATTAACTCACACAATGATTTAAAATCATTCACATTGCGCAGCTGACAATAATACTCAAATGTCGCGCATAATCATGATGCAAATTGCACATAACTCTCTGAACTTAATTTTTGCGCTTTCTGAAATCTATTATAGCATTCTTGTGGTGTGGGAGAAAATTCTTTTAATACTACATCTTTAAGCTTACTATAATTATTTAATTCTTCTTCGGAAACATGAACAAATAAATTATTAACTCTTTCACCTAGAATATTTAAAAGAATTTCGCCTTTAAATTGTTCGGGAACCTCTTTTATTTTGAATGCTTTTTCGAGCGACTGGAAAAAATAAATTATATGACTCCACTCTTGAAGGTACGGGTATTGTTAAAGTTTTCACGGACTTTAACAAAGTCTCAACATTAATATTGTCGGCAGTTTCAAGAACACTCGGATTTCGAATATCGGAATTTTGAATTAAATTCTTCTGGATATTTGCAAGCTCTAATTGTTTTTGCAATTGCACTAATTTAATTCGTTCAAATTCTAATTTAGTTTCACTATCCAATCTCTTATTTTTAATTTACGCCAAAGCATAATCGACTGCAGATTGAACTAACTCTTTATCATTTTTGTAAACGTCACTATTTACAATTAAGCTTTTTAAGTCAGCGATTTTTGCTCCTTCTGGTACAGTTAAATTTAACTCTTCCGCAACGATTTTTAACTCGTCTTTCCTTAATTTATTTAAAGACATATTTATGAATTAAGGCCACTAATAGAAGGATCAATTTAATTGCACCTACCTCCTCAGATCGCTGTTTCACGCCACTCGCTAAAGTTTAAGTTTCGCAATCGGTCTCTATTCACACTTTGGCCATCACTTATTTCTCTGTGAATTTTGATAATCCAACGGTTTCACAAATACACATATTCATTAGATCGCTTTCCTTTGGCTCTTACTGACCATGTTTTGTCTCAACACAATAAACAACACTAGTAGTGGACTGTGATCTCTTTAATTTCTCTACTCCGTACACTACCTCTCGGAGTTATTGTTACACACACACTGACGTTTCATTTTACAAGCAGCTAGAGGGCGCTGTTCATTAACAGAACTAACAATAAGGTATAACACTTTAAAGAAAATTCAAGATAAAAAAAACTTTTACTTGCACTTCAGTTAAAGATTAATCCAAAGATTTGTTCCTTGCTCATTCTACGGGTGAGAACTGAGTAATAAAACCATACAACAGGAAAATAACAACATTCGAGCTGTTAACCTGAAAATTATTACCGAGCAACGGCCAAGCTTCTTGTAATTATTTACACGTTGGGTGTCAGATTATGACGCGGTGGGCACCAAATTATGAGGGGATGTGACCCAAGATAAAAAAAAGGGACACGCGGGGGGAAGGGGTTCTTTACAAAGTCCACTAGTTAATTAAACACATTTATTTTAGACGAAACTAACATTTACATACATAACTAGATAACTAATAATTTGCATAGAATTGAAAGGGATTGGAGCACATGCTCGTACAGCCTTACAGTTCCGAAACTTGAACATTACTGAAGATTGTTCTGACCGCCACAGAGAGCGACAGTCTCTCTACTGTTAACATGGAAAGAGTCTAAACAACGGGGGGTTACACCACACTATTTATGAATCAAACAGTATAAAGAAAGTCAATGAGCAAGAGTATGCATTCGCTGTCAAAAATGCAAAGTGCGCAGACATATTAAATCTAAATTTGAAGAATATGAAGCACACGATGCAATATTTACAGTGGGATATATACTTTCATTTAATTGACCCGCGCGCCACCACCATCGAAAAATATGAATATTGTTTGACCTGCACCCATTTTTATAAAGCAGCACTTGCTTATCATTTTCTTTCAACTTTTAAAGTTTTTACGAAATTTTAGAGCACCTAGTATTTTATTTTCACGATCAATTTCATAATTTATGAATTTCATAATTTATTGTATTGTTTAGTGTTTTGTATTAACTGTATTTAATTTTTGAATATTTTTTCATAAATATAAATTTTATTTTGTTGTTAACTTTAAAAATTACATTTGCTAATTTTTAAAATATTGAAGGAAACGAGCTGTGGAGGCAGCCAAGACCTGTTACAGGTTGTTACGCTTATAAAGAAGTAGAAGAATTTTTAAAATTACACTTGAAATCTAGAAAAAAAAAATTTGTATTTCTTTTGCTTTGCATTATTGAAACAGTCCGAATATTGACAAATGAATAGTGAAAGATGTGTAGAAATATCAAATTTCATTTTTTAAGATATATTCCTGCCTCGAACCCTTTAAGTTTGAACATAAAAGAAAACTGACATTAAACATACAGAGTACAATATATGAAAATAAAATACCAAACTCACACCCAATAATGTTTCAGAAAATAAATCAAAATTTTTGTAACAAAATACACACACACACACACACACACACACACACATATATATATATATATATATATATATATATATATATATATATATATATATATATATGTCGCTGTCTGTCGCTGGGCATATGGCTCGCGAAGAGAGCCTCCATCCCATGTCATAAAAGTTAATGGCGCCTGGGAGAGTTAAAGTCCTTGATGAGGTGAAACAGCCTGCCTTGCGTTCAGACGTAGGAAAGAGGTGCGGTTAATTGAAAGTCTTAGTTGGAAAAAGTTCATCCTGAAGTAGCTGGGTAAGTTCCTTGCAATTTGATGATGGTGAGAAGTGAACTGGCATTTGATTGGCTGCCCTGAAGTTAATGTAAGAATAATTGAATGGGAAAGTAGCCTGTGTGGGTGAGTGGTATATTAAAATAAACATTAGAAAAATAATATATATATATATATATATATATATATATATATATATATATATATATATACCGGGTGGGCAAAAAGTCCGTAAAAACTTTAAAAATTCATAAAATCCGGAAAAATGAACGAAAAAAAAACTGTTTGCAGGACCAGCATTAGTATGTCACGGGATTTTTTTTAAGCTAGAAAAAATAATTCGAAAATTATCCGGTAGGTGGCGCTGTTACAAGCGTCTGTGGTGGAAATGTGCAATGCTCTCAATTAATCCACATTCATTTCACCATTACAAACAGTGAATGCGAACAACGATGCTCAGTGCGCCGGATAACGCTTTGTTGGTGAAGTTATTTTAATGTGAAGAGTGGAAAAGGCTCTTTAACACCTGCAGGTCTCTTAAAGCTTGTTAAACGTTTTGAGGAAACTGGAAAGTTGGAGGATCGAGCACGAACCGGACGACCATGCTTGAAAGAAGCACGTGCACCCTGCATTGCTGTCGAAATGGAAGCGATTGCGTCCGAAGCAGCTTCAGGGACCAGCAGTGCTCGTGAAGCTGCCAGACGATTGGGCTTACCACCATCATCTGTCCGCAATATTCTTCGTCGAATCCTCCAGCTGTACCCATACAAATTGCAATCGTGCCATGAACTTTTTCAGCAGATACCGCTCAGAGGGAAGCATTTGCGAAGTGGGCCTTCTCTAAAATGGAACAGGATCCCACCTGGGTTTTCAACATCTGGTGGACAGATGACGCTCATTTCTCGCTTCATGGTGACGTTAACAACCATAACTGTCCCATTTGGGCGAACTCTAATCCACGTGAGTACACGCAGAAGCCATTGCATTCTCCAAAAGGGACAGCATGGTGTGGTTTCACGGGTTCATTTATCATAGGACCCTTTTCTTTGAAACGAAGTGCCCAGTAAATGGATGGATAACGGAAACGGTAAATGCTCAGCGTTATCTAACGCTTCTGCGGGAGACTATCGTGCCATGTTTAATTCAACGAGGTCAGATTTCGAATGTCACGTTCATTCAGGATGGAGCAACCAGTCACACTGCTAACCCGGTTAAGGCATTCCTGATACAGACGTTCGGGAAGACAGAATCGTTAGCAGGCGCTGCAGGTACCCATGGCCTCCTCGATCTCCAGATTTAACACCGGCAGACTTCTGGTTGAGGGGATATTTGAAATCTCGCGTGTATCTATTTAGTCCATCAAGTATGTCGGAACTGAAAGATGCGATCCGCAGAGAAGTATCCTCCATACATCCGGACATGTTGCACTCGTCTGGAATGTCTTCTCCCCTGTGGTGGTGGTCATGTGGAACATATTCTGGTGTAATAAAGTTGTGAAAGTTTTCTGTTCATTATTTATGCATTGTTTCTTTGATTTGCGTACATCAGCGCCACCTACCGGATGATCTTCGAATTATTTTTTTTCTAGCTTAAAAAAATCCCGTGACATACTAATGCTGATACTGCAAACAGTTTTTTTTCGTTCATTTCTCCGGATTTTATGAATTTTTAAAATTTTTACGGACTTTTTGCCCATTCCATATATATATATATATATATATATATATTCTGATTTTATAAATGATCATCACAAGCATGTGGTAACTGGTAATTAAATATTGTTAAAATTAAATACTCTTAGAGAAATAATCTGCGGGAATTTATTTGGGCAACTATGTTCGGAGAACCCTTAATCCCGTATCTGGCAAAAGTCTCTTTAATGACATTGCTGATCGTTGAGTTTTCATGTTTGGTTGTAGATCATTGCAATTGGACGAGTGGCGGCAGGCCAGTAGGCGGAGCTTCGATGCATGAATCTAGACATCTCGAAAAGTTTTCAGTGAGGAATCTGAGTGGAAGAGCGAGTCTTCCTAATTGCTGTTGAAAAGTGAGGATAATGGCTCAGGAAAAATTGCTGCCCATGTGGGGGGTGTGAGTGTGAGTGGCGTAGAGAAATAATGTCCAAAGGTACTAGTTTTAGATTAAAATGATCTCTAACAATAACAATGGTATCAAAAATCAAATTTCTAAAGATATTAGTAACTTCACTACAAAATTAGCTATTAAATACAGTCTTCCTATTGTAGCTTTTAATGAATTTAAATGCAAAGTGTTAAATGAATTATTGAACATTAACTATAAAACTGATAATGATATAACATATTATAATATTAAGCACCAAATTGCAGACCTACAAAAGAACTGTATTATCGTTTTTGTTCATAAAGTACCGGGTAATTATGCAATTATTTGTAAGTGGCTTTATAATAATATGCTAAACAAATATTTTCATAATTCTGCTTTTAAAAAATCTGATTCAAGCAAAAGAGAAATTTTTAATCGAATCTCTGCTTTTATAAAAAAAAATAGATTTACGTATTCTGGATATTAAATACCCACATATTTTCCTAACTCCTAAATTTCATAAAAGTCCTGTTAAATTTAGAACTATTACGAATGGTTTTAAAACTTATATTACACATCCGGGCAAGGAGCTACAAAATATTATTCAATCTACATTAGACAAAATTGATATTTCTATTATAGTTAAGAATAGTATGGACCATTATTAAGCATATGCATGGTAAAAAAATTATTTCTATTTATACCTATGATTCTGAAGATTTATTTAACTCCATTGATATAAAAGACATGTTTAAGATTCTTAAAATAGCATATAGCAAATATTTTTTGAATAAGATAATAAAATATGATAAATATATTTCTATTATTGAATTAGTATTAAAAGAAATATTTTCCATAATATAACGCTCATTATCAGCAAATTAAAGGATTACCACAAGGTGGACCAGCTAGCAACTGCTTAGCAAATATTTACTTGCGTTTTTATGAAAATAAACGTATTAGTTATGATTCTTGTTACTTTTTAGATGCATAGATGACTTAATTATTTTTATTAATATAGTTGACTATAGTTTACTTTAATTACTATCCCCACTATTTAAAATTATCATAAACTACTTATAATAATGAGCCAGCTAACTTTTTGGACTTTCAATTAAACGTTAAGAATAATTTGCTTTCAAGTAATATTTTTGATAAAAGAGACTCATTTGATTTTAACATTATAAAAATGCCTTTCTGGGATAGTAACTAACACCTATCAATATTTAGAAATATTATCTTAAATTTTATAAAAAGTAACAATGATTTAGTTACTGATAAAATTTTAATACATAATAATTTTGTGAAATTTTGCTATAATTGTTTAGAATACAATTATCCTAGTAAATTTATTTTTAAATATATTTCTATTTCTAATTAAATCTAGTTTTATTTTAGTTCAATATTTTAATTAATATTTCTTCTCTCTCTCTCTCTATTTAGTTTATTTTAAAAAATATTTTAAAATATTTTATGCATTTAATTTAATTGCAATATAAATTTCTAGTATATAATCATCCAAGTAAATTTACTTTAATATACTTCTATTTGATACTATATATTCTGAGCTTTGTTTTTTATTTTATTTAAAACTTCTTATGTTTTTTTTTACTTAATTATTTATCATTGTGGTTAGTTTAATTGCAAAATAAGTATCCAGATGGAGCAACGGTTTTTTCCTTCCTGCGCTGGCGTGTCAATCCTTTACGCCATTTCTCGTAGGATCTCATTGCGGTAGGATGTATTTTTGAGCTCAGGATTTTTGTTTTACAAGTAATTTTTCCTAATATTTTGCATTAAATTTTTTTTTATTTTTCCTCTCCTTGATAGATTCATTATTGTTCTCTTTACTCAATTTCTTTTTACGATTTTATTAGGTTCTACAACCACGTGTTGTATTAGGCTTAACTTGTGAACTTGTTTTTTTTTCCTATTATGTCGAAAATTTCTGCTGTACGGGGAAGGTTAGATCCACAAAGCACTGCTTATCCCTAATTCGCTGGCCTAATTCAGTGACAGCTTTAGAAATCATAATAGGTCTCCAGTTTAGTCCAATGACTTTTTTGTATCTACACTGCTCAAAACAATTAGGGGAGCACATGATTTTAACAAAAGTAAGCAAAGATGTATACCAATAAGTAACATAAAATGAATCATCCATAATTTAAAGCCTACCAGGAAACGGAAGAAGAAAACTTTATATGCAAATCAAAGTTTATGACGTCAAAAACCAGAAAAAGGAGATAAGGACAGAAATCGGGATGTTGCAGAAACGTCTGTTTTATTGCCGTAACTGTGAAATTCGATTGCGCAGTATTTTTTTGAGACAAGGTTACTTGAGAATGTCTCAACAACGTGATTTACCGGAATCCCCCCATGGTATGGCGTGTTATAGGCAGACTGGAATCCGGGCAAACACAACGTAGTGTCGCGGACGCTGTTGGAGTCGCCAGAAGTGTTGTTGCAAGGCTGTGGAATCGATTCCAAGAAACAGGAAATGTTAGACGTCGACCAGGGGCAGGTCGGCCACGTGCCACTACATCAACTGATGACCGGTATATACAGTTAACAGCCCGTCGAAACAGAACATAGAATGCTACGCAGCTGCAAAGACAGTTGCTCTTGGCAACAGGACGAAGGGTGTCCAGCCAAACAGTACGTAATCGGCTTCATGAGGGAGGGCTCTATGCACGTAGGCCAATGGTCTGCATTCCGTTGACCCCACGCCACCTTGCGGCCCGAAGAAGATGGGTTGCTGAACATCGAGATTAGGAGCAACATGATTGGAGCCAAATGCTGTTTACAGACGAGTCCCGATTCAGTCTAGAGTGTGACACCCGACGTGTTCTTGTATGGAGGGACAGGGGGCACTCGAAATAACCCCGCATTCGTTCGTGAAAGGTCACAATACAGAAGAGCTGGTTGGATGGTATGGGGTGGAATCAGCATAGGCGGACGTACGGACCTGCATATCATTCGTAATAGCACTTTTACGGGCCGAAGGTATGCAGACGAGATATTTCGACCTCATGTCATCCCTTACGCTGGAGCCATTGGAGATTCCTTTGTTTTCCAGGATGATAAGGCCCGACCGCATAGAGCTCGTCTGGTGGAGAACATGCTTGAAGCTGAAACAATACAGCGTATGGAATGGCCAGCGTGCTCTCCTGACCTGAATCCAATCGAGCCTGTTTGGGACATGCTCAGACGACGCATTGCTGCGCGACCAAGGCCGCCTGCTACGGTCCGAGACTTGGAGATTGCACTTCTTGAGGAGTGGAACAGTATTCCCCAAAGTCTGATCGATAACCTCATCGCATCCATGGCAAACAGGTGTGCAGCAGTCTTAGCTGTTCGAGGAGACCACACGCCCTATTAAAACTCATGCATCATGTCTAAACAGTACCTTTTTTTATCATTTACATGTAACCAAATTGTTGCCCTAAATCATCTTTTAATGTTTTTTCCATAATTTTCAAAGAATTAAAGCTTAATTCCAGATTTTCTTTACACATTTTTTCTGTATTGCGCATTGAAACGCGTGTACTACTATGCATTGTATGCCAATACGTGGCTGTCTCACACGGTTTTCTTCACTTTTTTGCTTGCTCCCCTAATTGTTTTGAGCAGTGAACAATTGTTGTGTCTGCTGAATTCCAATTTCTTACTTCTTTAGCACTGTGGGCTCTAGTTATTCTT